>VRLP01004149.1:0-52992 GCA_009660295.1 Lophius piscatorius
AGAAGAGTGTGAGGAGTTATCTGTGACAGAAGAGCAGCAGCAGGAGTGAAGGGAAAGGTTTCCAAGATGGAGGTGAGAGCAGTTCTGCTGGATGGTTTAGAGATGGTGGTTCTGGTTCTGACCAGAAGACAGGAGGCAGAGATGAAGATGTTCAGATGTTCTCTGGGAGTGAGGAAGAGGAGGAAGGACAGGATTAGAAAGGAGACATCAGAGGGACAGTCCAGGTCAGACGTCCTGGAGACAAAGTCAGAGAGGACAGACTGAGATGGTTCTGACCCGTGAAGAAGAGGAGGGATAGTGGATCTACTGGTAGAAGGATGCTGGAGATGGAGCTGCAGGCAGGAGAAGAAGGAGAAGACCAAAGAGGAGGTTTCTGGATTTGGTGAGAGAGGACATGCAGTTGGTGGGTGTGACAGAGGAAGTGGAGACAGCCCAAAGTTTCAGACCCTGCATGATAAGATGTTTGGATATCATGTGGCTCATTTAGGCAAACGGTTGAACTAATGACATAAAAGTAAAGAAAGTATTGAGAAAAGCGACACAAAAGCCGTTCGCCTTGATGTTTCTAGAAGATAAAGGAGGACGGACGTCCCCAGTCTCCACTTCTTCACTTTATTGAACAACAAAGCGTTTTTGAAGGTAACGTTTTACTGTCAGACGTCTGCTGATGGTGCCGAGCAGCTTTCTGGTGCGTGGATGAGAAGAGGAGGAGAGAGAGAGAGAGACCGAAGTATCTCACGCCACAGGGGCGAGAGAGAGGCGTGAGCATGCGTCTCCATCAGCGGTGGTCCCTGTGGGTCTCAGCGCTCCGATCGGACTTTGAAGCACAGGATGAGGTAAGTAGCCAGTCGGAGGATGAGGAAGAAAACGCCCAGCACCACGAAGTCAACGTAGACCTTCGCGTCTTCAACGTCCAGCAGCTGCAGGATCTCCTCCGGCTCTTGAAAGCGGCACACCGGGTCGGGACACTCCAGCGCGGTGCGGTTCATCCCATAGATGGAGAGAATCACGCCCTCAAAGCCGTACCTGGGAGGAGACACGGCGGGAAGCCGGGCTGATTTAGAGGGAATGGTTCTCAGATCCAGACCCAGACAAAGGGACCAAACAAACTCAAAGTATCACCGCTGTCTCATGAACTGAAAAAAGCCCACGGCACCTGAGATAGGAGACGTAAGAGCTCCACTGCAAGTATTTGGGAATGGTGTCAAAGTTGATGAAGTAGCCAGAGAAGAGGATGACGGGTATGGCAGAGACCGGGCCGAGGAAGGTGGCCACCTGTGGAACGAAGAAGAACAGTTCTATGAGACGATGTCTTCGAGGTCGGCTCAAAATGCAGCCGGTGAGAGAAGTGATCTTCTCCCTGGTGCCTTCACGGCCCTCAACCTCTGGCAGTGACGCCGGAGATTCAGCTTCTGCACATAAGTCATTCTAAACAATTAAGGGAATATCCAAAAGGGCGACTTAACGTTATGCCGCTTTTCCTACCTGCAAAGATGGGGACACGGTACCGAGAAGCAGACCGACGGACTGGGCCACCAGGGACGTGGATATGGACAAAGCCATAAAGAGCACAAAGCGAAACGCTTCTGGAGGCTGTCCAGTCATCCAGTAGACAATACAACAATACATGATGGGAAAGATCACCTGTAAGAGACGTTCCATAGAGTCACCAATTTCAAATAACCGTTTGTAAGCCAAAACCAGTGTGTGTCAATAATTCAAACGTCACCTGAAACGGTATATCAACTATAGTTTTGGCCAAGTAGTAGGCCTTCAGGCTGTACCAGTAGTTGAGATGCTCCCGCAGAAACACCGACATCTCCAGAGGAACTGTGAGACGACAGCAGCAGCACTAAGAATCTCTCACTTTAACCAGATAAACAGCAAAAATCAGGGTTTCCGGTCTCCGGCTGGACCCGGCGTTCTCACAGGTGAGGATGGTGGGCATCATGGAAGCAAACATCAGGAACAACATGGAGAAGAAGAGGAAGCCGGTGTTGTTGAAGGCCTTGCTAGCATCATTTCCGATATTTAGATAGAGCAGACCAATCAGAATACCGATGAAGAGATGAGAGGTCAGCCTGAGGTGGGTCAGCACCTGAAGAAACAAAAAAGAAATGTCTCGCCGAGAAATCGATGTCCAAGCCTTAATGACACCTGACCCAAACTATTTGTGTTTGCGATCACATGCGGAGGGGGAATAATCCACGGAAGGATGGTTTTACCGAGTCCCTGTAGATCGTGATGAAGGTCCTTCGGAAGAGGATGCAGAACTGTGTGACAATACTGGTGGCGAAGCCATGTTTCTCCAGGGTTCCTGTTTCCTGTGTGGAAAATCAACCACAACAAGAACTTAGTGACGCACGACGATTCAAACAGCGACGCAAAATCTTTCGTAGTGGGCAAAGACGGTTCACGCTAACGATTGATTGTCTCGTCATCACAAGAAAACACAGCACCGTCTTCCCCGAGATGACGATTGAATTAAACAAACAATTAAACAAACATCCGCCACCATGGTCATCCTCGTTTGAATGACGCTACCACGCGAGGCTGTGACGTCTGTCAATCCGTCACATTCACATTGCTATCACTCACCGTGGCGCCATAAGGACGGCTAGGGTCTTTTTTGTCTCTGGGGTACTTCTTGTCCTCCTCGGAGCACATCCCATCCAGGACCGCCTGAAACAGGACTGGATTCAGATCGCCGTAATCCCCCGACGCCACCTCCAGGACTGGGGAGAGAGGTGACAGGCTGGTGAACGAGGAAACCCCCGACGCACACACCGTGACAAAGAAGGCGAAGCCCGACTCACTGAAGTCGGCGGGGTTGTGGTATGTGGGGCAGTGGAGGCCCAGGTTCCTCAGATAAGGGACGAGGTTCGGGACCGTCCCCTTGTAGATGCACTGACCCTGACTGAGGATGTAGAGCTGGTGGAGGAACACAGGCTCAGTGGAATCCACATTTTCCCCCACGTGCTGATACCTGAACGACTGACACGAGGCCAGAGTTCCCACCCCGCCTGACAGCGAGGGGATATCGGCCAACCCCCCCCCCCCCAGTCTGCTACGTCGTACAAGCGATCCCCCCGAATCAAACCCACCTTATCAAACAGCTCAAAGATCTTGGCACTGGGCTGATGAATGGTGCAGATGATTGTCCGTCCACCCTGAGCCAGCGACTTCATGAGGGAAAGGACCTGGAAGCAGGAAGCGCTGTCCAAACCGCTGGGGCGGGACGCAAGATGAGGCATAAAAAAAAATCAGCGTGACACGGGATCCAGGTGAGATCACAGAGAGAGACTGGAACCAGGTGGGTTACGCTCTACCTGGTGGGCTCGTCAAAGAACATGACAGGAGGATTGTTGACCAGCTCCAGAGCGATGGCCAGTCTTTTGCACTGACCCCCGGACAGATGGCTGGTGCGCGTCTGAGCACAGTTCAGGAGACCCAGAGCCGTCAGGATCTCGTTCACCTGTGCCACGACCACAAACGCACAAGCACAGGTAAATACCCCCAAACACCCCCAATCCCCTGCGCTGTACAAGCAATCACCCTTAGGTCCACAAAAAAGAGTCTAATCTGGACTAAATGGGAGCAACGGTTACAAAGTGATGTCGTTTTGGTAATAAGGCTCCCCCTAGTGTCCAAAGCGTGAACTACAGAGTGAAATATGACACTTAGCAGCCAGATCTCCTTGTTTTGGACGATAGCCTGTTAAAGCGCTAAACCAAAAACGAGCTCATGGATCATTTTTAAATTTCATAACCACATAAACCTCAGTGCCAGGAAGAACTGGATTGATTTGGGGAAAGGTCAGTTGCATATTTTTGACATGAGGGGGGGGGATTTCTATAATTTCCTGACCGTTGGTCCCAATTAGTCCAGATTTGGTGCATGGGAGATCTGACTTGTACAAATCGTATTTTACTCTAATACTTCATATTTTATTCACTTTTTTTGCAGAAAAAAACAACATTTTTTCCGGACAACACTTGATAACTTCATCTGAGGAGTTCAATCAACGATACAATCGACACGCTCAGACTTACAAGTTCTTTTTTGACCTGCTTGCTCTCTTTCATCTTCAGATTGGCGGAAACCTGCAGCACAGACAGAAATCAGCGGGTTATTTTCCATTTCTGTGACTTCATGAGGTTCGAGGGGGGGGGTCGGTTCTGATTGTTCTGTTGGTGGACGACCTCACCATCATGGCCTCCTTCACGGTCAGGTGCGGCAGTAGCACGTCATCCTGCATGATGTAGCAGGACATGGTCCTGAAGGTGGTCCGGTCCCGCGGTCGACCGTTCACCATGATCTGGCCCTTCATGCCCGTTTCCCTGTCCCCCAACAGGAAACAAGAGAAAATGAGACTGCAGACACAATCTCTACGTGAGACCACGAGATGAATGCAGTGAAAACAAACCGTCAGGTGTTTCAGAACCGGCACGAATCCACTTCTCACCTGTAACCAGCCAGAATATTCATCAGAGTGGATTTCCCGGATCCCGAAGGCCCCATGATGCCGATCAGCTCTTTGCTGTTGAATCTTCCCGAGAGACACTTGAGGAGGGCTTTGTAACCTGAAGAACCACGGTGATGGACCGTCAACAAACCGCCAATTCATTACGTCCACCGTCAACGCGATTCTCATTCTGGTGACATGAACTAGAAATATGCCCTTAATGTCAACGCGGTAACTCTAAAACTATTTAATGGGTCGCTTTTTAATTTTATACCCCCGTAGACTCTGGTGTGAGGGAGAACTGGACTCGTTTTTGGGAACAGTCAGTTTCATCATTTCATCACTAGGTGGAGCTTCATCTCCTCCAAAAGGTCTCAGGTCATAATTCCTCAACTGTTTGTCCGTTTTAGTCCAAATTGTCAGATATGAATCGACTCAAGGAGATCTTTATTGTATGTATAGTAATTTTATCTAATAGTTCATATTTCACCCACTGGGGGGAAACTTTTTTTATTCATTTCTTTCATCAAAAAGGACTTTTTCTGGACCTAACTTCACATTTACTTTGAGGCGGGCCATCAGGGGGATTGGGGGCTTTTCACGCATATTTGGGATGGCGTGTGGACGGAGTGCGCAGTACCTCGCTTCCTCCACCAGGGACCCTCCCGGACGGTGCACGAGAGCTCATTGAACGCCAGGTCCACAGCAGAGCGGCGTGGGAGGTGGGAGAAGCGGTGGGCCTCAGCGACCTGATTCTCCACTTTCTTTAGGTGGGTGAGCAGCGGCGCCTCCTGAGGCCCAACCCCGAGGAGTTTGCTCTCCTCCATCGGGATGCTGACCAAGCCCTGATCCTGGATCCTCTCCGTCATGCTGAACGACTGCAAAAGAGGACAGTAACGTTAGTTCTTTCACAAATGACCTCTGATACGAACTAATGGACAAGTTTTTAAGTTAAAATTAATTTTTCTTTTTCCAGATTTGTGTATTTATGTGTATATTGTGTATTGTACGAATGGTTTTCAGGATGAATACACACATCTTCATCATTAAGGAGTTGCACATTATCTGAATGCCGATTATTTCACGGAAATATACCAAGTTAAATTTAAGATCTTAGACAGAATAATCCAAAAATAATCCTAATAAATGATCTACTAAGACTTTCTCAATAGCCCTGGTTAATTCCTCCTCCACCCGTGGTGCCTCCCCCCCCCTTCAAATGATAGCAGCACTATTAGGATCCAACAGGGTTTCCTCCCAGACTCCACCCAAGCTGCTGGGCATACAGATAAGTGCCCAAAGGCGCACTGGCAGCACCAGCCCACTGAATCTGGTTTCATTCACACCGAAACAGCCGCAACCATCTCATGCCAGCAATCATTTAAAAAAAAAAGTGACACATATGATGGACAATTCTTATCTTTATTGGTCATTATTTACATGTGTGAATAATTGGTCAAGTATTCTGTTGTTTTCAATTAAAGCTACGTAAGATACATCAACATCAATTAGACTCACCAAAGTTGTTTATCATTTGAAGACAAAGTCCTTCCTCCTTTCTTTCCTTAAAAATAGCTCAATGACGCCGTCATAGAAGACGCCTGTCGGGTCCACCGGTCCTCCATGCCGGTGGAAAAGAACCCTGTTCCACCGACATGGAGGCGCGATTGGATAAATCAAAGGTCTAATTTCTCTGAGCTCACAGGAAGCAGCAGGAAGACAAACAGTGACAGCTTGGGGAAAAATATTTAAAATACTTTTAGTCTCGATAAAAATGTTTATTAAATGATGAAAATGTCCTTTTAACAAACAGTTTATTTTAATGATTGAAAAGTTGATTAGGATTTAATTTCACTCACGGGGAACTTTTTTCAGGGAATCAACATTTAGTAGAAACAGATCAGGAAATATGCACAACCTTACGAACGAAACAAATAACTTAGATAAGTGGTTATTGTATAAGAATAAAGTCATTATTTTAATAGAATGAAGTCGTAATTTTATGACATTGAAATAATAATTTTCAAGAATAAAGTTGCAATTTTACAAGAATAAAGTCATAATTTTACGAAAACAAGGTGCAATTTTTACGAAAATGAGGAAACAGTTTTGTGAGAAAAAGAAAAGAGTAATTTTAATAGAATTAAGTCTGATTTTATGAGGAAAAAGTAACAATTCTAATCCTGATGAGAGGGCAGCTTTGCAACCTGGGCTTTTGTCTGCTGTTCTCTCAGGTGTTTGGCCAAACACACACACACACACACATACATAGCCAGTCACTAGTCTTATGAAGTAATCAGATTCCTAAACAAAAAACAAGAAAGTTTTATCATCAATCTAATTGTTTTCTGCAACTCTACAAGAAATCCCTTTAAAAGCAAGCTGATGCAAATGACAGTCCTGCAGCAATTCAGCGTTAAAAAAGTTATGGTCATGTAGTGTTTATGTGCTAAAAGACTTAATATTATTGGTTATTGGTTATTTGTCAAACCATGACCATGTGATTATGGAGAAACCTATGGGCGGATTTGTATGACATTTTACCCAGAGGTATGCTTTTTTATATCATACAGACGATTAGATTATGGTGACGTTACGATTACGCAGCATATAAAATAATAAACACATTTAAATTATCCACAACGGTGCGGTGACGTCATATTGCTGCGACCCGCTTTCTCGAAACTGTTTTTGGAAAAAAAACGGTTCCAGAACATTTCAGACACGCTGAGCGAGTTTGTTGGAGTTTATGGTATATTTAGAGGCTGAAAATACCCCAAATGAATAATTAATGTCGCAGCATTAAAAATAAATAAATAAATAAAACCCGCTGACGTCACATTGTGGTGACGTACTTTCTTGATAAAATTTTTTCAGAAATAAACGGGTCCATAATATTTCAGAGATACTGAGAGAGCTTGTTGGAGTAAATTGGTAGATTTAGAGGCCACCAATAACTTTAATTAGGGAATGATCGAATTTTCGTAAATAAAGCGTCCTAGTTGAGCCATTACGTTACCGTGTTATGTTCAATGACCCTCGGTTGATAATCTCATTTGGTAAATATCAGTTTTACATTTAGGTGGAACGGAAGCAATCTCTCCTTTAAAATATTCCTACACAGCTCAAACCATAACAAAGATAGTAATAGTAGTAGTAGTAACTAATCTGCCCTGCCCTTTTAATAATAGGAGAGTAAAAAGTAATAATTTTGAGTCCCACACTTTTAATCATATTTTCCTATGGGAAAATAATGGTGGGATATTTTATCCCACCATTGTCATCTTGAGTATATGCCATATTTGTTTATGCTCGTTTTTTTTAAACTGTTTTCAAAGAAATGAGAAGCCAAGATTTCGACTTCCTTCTGGTAAAATTATGAATTTCTTCTTGTTGTATTAAAAATTAACTTTTTATTTAAAAATCAATGTGGCCCAAATACTTTGTGGTAGCAACTTACACTTTGAGATGAAGAAAAAGAAATGACAACAATCACAGCTATCTCCATGGAAACCATGGACTGCCTGATTTCTGTCCCTGCCGGCGTTCTGCCAGCAGAGAGGTTGGATGTGTAGAAAGCTGCATCAGCAATCTTATGTAACATTTTCCTGTAGCTAACTGCTATTAGCCGCCTAATGTGAGTCGCACGCATATCAGACTGTCACAACCTCTCACCGCTGCCCAGTCCTGACACCACGCCGTTTCAATCCTTTTATGCAGATGATTCGGCTCTGTTACTGCCTCCCCCAGCCGACTCCGAGACGCCTTCATAACTTTTCCACGGAAAGATGGGGGGCGATTGGACAAACTGTGACATCTTGAGGTCTTATGTTTCATTGGACATCTTTAAACTCTGAACAGAATCACAATGAGCAGCATGTGAAAAAAAAAAAGAGTACAAATCAACATTTATTCTGACGGTAGAAGGAAACATCTGTGAGAGGACTGTGAGGTCAACCAGAGCGACCAAGATTAATCAGTTCAGCTCAGTCCTCCCGGACATAAGAATATCAAAAAACCGAGGAGGAGGAGGGGCGGGGGAATGATGGAGGTTCGGGCAGAAGAACCAGGAGCCCAATCCTAGTCTCAATACTGGAAGCTCCTCTTGGTCTGGATGTCGTCCAGGATCTGCTGCAGCTCCTCGTCTTCAAACCGACCCTCCAGACTGAAACATATAACATGAGAATCTTATCAGTGACTGAAATGTTACTATTAACACAACGTCTGAGAAAAGACTAAATTGTCAACAATTCTCATCCACCTTAAACTAAACTACTCTGTGGTTTTATTAAACTAAGATGAGGGTAAAAAAGTCCAGATTTAAACTCGACACAGGACTAAGATAAAAATCAAAAAGGAGCTGACAGATTTAACGCAAGTGTAGGACGCGGTTAAGGTGGTCTTAAAACCTTGCAGAGACAAAGTAATCTACAGAAGACATGTTGTTTTTTTGGGGACCAAATCTGATAAAGCTCCCCTTAGCGTCAGAAATATACAACCGAGGTTGACCAAAATAAATCCAGTTCTTCCTCTCACTCGGGTCAATGTGGGTATTGAATTGGTTCAGACTGACCTGGGGATCAGGGCTTTGGCCTCTTCAGCAGCTTCTGGACACAGATTTGCTAAACTGGCCAATTCAAACTTGTGCAGCTTCTTCTGCAGGAGGAGACTGAAGACACACAAGAGAGCAGAGAGGAAGACGTCAGCTCCACATCAGACCACAGAGACTTTAAGAGCCGCTCTGACGACGCAGTAAACTACAGAGGTAAGAGGAGAACCTGCGGACTGCGGTGATGGTCTCTCGGTTCTTGAAGCGGCTGAACCGAGCCGTGTAGTTCAGAGTCTTCATGAAGACTTCGGAGAGTTCCTGTTCATCCTCTGCGCTCTCGTTCTGCTGCTTCCTGTGTTCCAACAACATGTGGACCTCGGAGTTCAGCAGAGTCTCGGAGTTTTCGAACTCTGCGACAAAGACACGCACAAACGTTTACGAGCCCGACAGTGAAGGAGAGGACAGCGGCGGTAAGAAATGGAAAGCAGCTCGCTGGTTTTGCGGACAATTGAAAAGCGGCAGAATCGTTATACTTCAGAAATGAGATCTGAATCGAGATTGCAATCTTTTAACGATTAATCGCCCAGCCATAGTACCTAGTCTCCTACTTATATCAACCCATCCACCTCTACAGTACCTAGACTCCTACTTATATCAACCCATCCACCTCTACAGTACCTAGACTCCTACTTATATCAACCCATCCACCTCTACAGTACCTAGACTCCTACTTATATCAACCCATCCACCTCTACAGTACCTAGACTCCTACTTATATCAACCCATCCACCTCTACAGTAACTTGACTCCTACTTATATCAACCCATCCACCTCTACAGTACCTTGACTCCTACTTATATCGACCCATCCACCTCTACAGTACCTTGACTCCTACCTATCCATCTCTACAGTACCTGGCCTCCTACTTATCAGCTGCACTGGATTACAAACATTTGTTTCTGAGGTGTGATGGAATAGATGCATAAAACAGCATGTTTATAGAATTTGAAAAGGTTAACTGCATTCTAATACCCTCTTTGAGTCGGTGCAACAGAACACTACGGAGGTAAGTCTCAGTGATGAAAGTAATAAAAGTGGAGATTTACGTAGATTTGGCACTAATAGACAAACCTTTAGGGAAGAGTAGCTGTGAGGCGTCCTCTTCAACATCACCGACATGAGCAGTAGCCGCGCCGCCTCCGGACGCCATGACGGCTAACGGTCAGCTAGCTTTCAG
Source organism: Lophius piscatorius (assembly GCA_009660295.1). Taxonomy (NCBI): domain Eukaryota; kingdom Metazoa; phylum Chordata; class Actinopteri; order Lophiiformes; family Lophiidae; genus Lophius; species Lophius piscatorius. The sequence continues at coordinate 10,252 of VRLP01004149.1, forward strand.
CTAACAGAATAAAATTTGAACAAAAGCAGCAGCAGCAGCCGGTCCGGGGGTAGAACACAAAATCACAACATCGGAATCCCAACACTGAGGGAGAAGTTTGATAATCGACACAGATCCCCGTAAGGCGCCTTTCACACGGACAAAAACACAGGGAGCACTTCCATGTCGGAATCAGATTACTTCCGGGCGACGATGCCTGATGGGAAATTATTGTATTTTTAATTTTTTTGGGCCTTGAAGAAGACTTTGTTTAAGTGAAACTGACAACCAGTCAATGTCAGAGCCGTGCAACAAAGTCACAGTCATCCAACCCAATTAGAAAAGAAAAATAAATACTGCACTAAGAGCTGGTTCTAGCTTATTTTTGGAGTGGTTATGCCTTTGTAGCACTTTAGATATTTATAAAATTATTTTTAAGATTCAAACTAAATAGGAAAAAAGGAACTTTTTTTAATAATATAGTTAAAAGCAGGCTATTGTTCAAATAATAAAAATAAGAATGAGTTAAGATCATATAAAAAATGCTGGAAAGACTCAACGCATAGTTTTATCCAACAAAATGTTACCAATAAATCAAGAAAATGTTAACGTTCAAAATAAAATGGCTTTAATCGAGTAACGTTTAAAGCACAGTTCTGATCAGGCACTGCGGCCACCTCTGTTTACAATAATTTCCCAGCATGCCTCTCTCACTTCCTTTTCCTCCATATTTCTCCTCACAGTGAAGGTAAGAGGCCCGATATCTCTGAATAAATGTCCAAATATCGCCGAAAGCCTTGCTGCTTTCTGACTGATAATCACCGTCAGGTTACCGGTAGATGGTCCTCAGTCCGTCAATGTGTTTATATTAATGATGAAGTCCCCGATGGCGGAGATTCATTATGGATGGAGCTATCCTCGGCTAACAGCCGTGATTGCTCCGGAGAACACTCTTAGCTGAAAGGCTGCTGGTTGGGTTATGTTCAGTGATAGTTCCCGGTCTGTATTGGAGCTGAGCTGCCGCACCGTGAGGGTTATGACGTCGGTTATAGCGTTTTAAGTTTAGCAAAGTTTCAACGGTCGAATGGTGCCGGTAGCCGCGAGCTTAGCTAAAGGTAGCATGTTAGCATATACTATTACACGTATGACATGTAAGTTTTTCCCCCAGTACTTTGTCCTACAAGATTCATTTAAGTCCACAGGTTTTAAAAGAAAAATGTTGAGTTACTCAGTGGTCGGGGTTAATGTAAGAGTTCCGGTATTGCCTGTGTCAAGATCCCTCTGGACTTAGTAGAGTGTTTGTGAGAGGAGGATGATGGCAAATGTGAGTGAGGTGGTTGTGAGAAATACCTCTCACTGTGACTGACATATTGAGTGAACTTAAGAGCTCCTTTACGAGGAGACTCGAATCTCCAAGCTGCTCAAAGGTCCGGTGCAGGAACTCCATTGTACCATGTGCAATAAGACTACAGTCATTGCATTAATAATATGCAAGAATACTGCATAATCACCTCCATCATATCACATCATATAACCATCTTGTATTCTTCTCGCATATCATTCCCCTCGTGGAGGTTCAATAAAGTCATATTTGATAAGCTCCCATTTGATAGCTGTTTTGTAGCTCAACAAATTGTATTAATGTGTGAGCTGACATGGATTGGCTTTGATCTATCTGTCAATGTAAGATTTGAAGTCACACTAGACTCATATGTTGAATTTAGCTGTCAATTAGGTTTAGATTGCTAAAGCTAATTAAGCTAGCTACATAAATTATTTGAACTCTACATTGAGTCCATATCTGCATGTAGAAAAGTTTGGGTTATACATAAACAAAAACTACTTCACTATAAATTAAAAGGACTCTTTGTCTATGATCAACAAGAGATGAATGTAGACACTTGTTGGTAGTAAATAGTTAAAACTGCTTCAAAGTGTAATATTTGGAGTCAGGCAGGAGATTTGGTTCTGGCTCAGTTTGAGGATTCATGATTCCATTCATTAAACTCAAACGGAAATAGAAGTTTGTTCACAGAAGCAAAGCTTGAAGATTTAATGTGACTTTTTGTTTGAATGCAGGTGAAGTCACCTGGAGAAGTCCGACGATGCCTGGAAGGTAAATTCACACCGCCAGATTCACTTCAATGCAGGAAGATATCAGCTGTACAAACCTCTGCTCACTCTGGATGTCTGTGTATTTTTCAGACTGTGGAGTAAGGCCATCTTTACTGGCTACAAGCGCGGTCTGAGGAACCAGCGTGAACACACAGCTCTCCTGAAGCTGGAGGGATGTTACACCCGCGACGAAGTCGACTTCTACCTGGGAAAACGCTGCGCTTACGTCTACAAAGCCAAGAAGTAAGAATGGATCCGAGTTGTTTTTATCAGAGGATCAGGGTCAAGTCTGAGGTTTCTGTCGGATCAGTCAGATCCAGGGATGAATATGTCACGGTTACATTTGTCGTATACTCTTCAAAAATGACAAAACGGATAAACATAACTTGTACAAACGACTATACAAACGGGATTCGGTATTACACGCAGGATTCTTGTATGTAAATGTGATATTTCACAGGAAATAGGATGGTAGTATGAGTTCTGCACATGGTGAGGGTGATTGCCTGGAAAAAAAGTTATATTCTAATACTCAATTTAAAAAGATAAATAAATAAATTTACTGCCATATCTAAATCTGTTGGGCCGCTATTTCTGATTACACCAAAATGCATTTTCACAGAGATGCACAACCGTCCTAATTCTCCAGATGGAAGGAATCAAACCCCGACAAAAATCCCATCACCTGCTCACATAATTCTGGATAACAATTATTTGTCCTCCTCCAAACCCCTGGTGGTGAGACCCCCCTTTAGTCTTACTGATACCTGAGGGGTTGGGATTGTCTGCGGACGTTTCCTCTGCGGTTACAGCGTTGGCTCGTTGTACCGTGTCCATGTTTAAGCTGCAAGATTCCCCTGGTTCATTCTGTCTTTTATGTTTTTATGTCAAACTAGCACACAACTTTCCCCCTCATTTAATTCCCATTCTCTACTTTCCTTTATTGGTTTCTGCCGCTTTGCACCAAGTGGTGTAACATAGATCTCTCATCCGATGAAATATGAGTAGAAACCCTGAATTGAAACATTGATGCTGTCCAAACGTTTAATCTGTATGAGTGTATGTAACGTGTTTGACGTGGGAATAATCTTGCTTTCTGCTTAAAAACGGCGTCCGTGAATCCAGTGAGATTTTACCCCCGCTCTGGCGGGTCCTTAAATGTGTGCGTCTCATAGTTGTGTCCTTCCGTTTCCTTATTACATCTTCAGCCACGTTAACGTAGAAGTTGTTTACTGTCCACATCGTCTCGGTTTATCAATGAAGATTCAATGTCAGAATAAAGTTCCCTCCAGAATATTCACTCGTATCTCTGTTAAATTAATCATCTGTTAAAATAATCATTTAGCTCATATATTTGGTCATCCGCCGTGATTGTGAAGGATTATTTCAATATCGCTCTGACCACGATCAGTTGGTGTCAGAGTGCAGAAAACAACTACATCCTTTGTTCATGTGTACCTCTGGGAAATGGAGAAGCCTTAATCATAAAAATAATATAAATTCAACCATTCATGATGCATAAACTTTGTTGTTTATGCATGTTTATGTAGGACAGGTTGTCAGTACCTCCGCCAAGGCAGACAATACTGTAATAATAAATAATAATAATACTGTGATCAGAATCAATTGGATAGCTTCAGGAAAAAATCATGCAGATTCCTCGGTTAATGTCGGAGTTATTGCCAGCCTCTAAATCCGCCAACAAACTCTGAATATCTCTCAAATACTCTGAAGCCGCTCGTGTCCTGCACCTTCCACTTCAGCATCTCTGTTTGGCCCACTGAGCCCCCATCTCCTACCCCAAAGGAACATCAGAGGAACAAAGGCATCAATAATGGACACGCTTTGAGTCAACGCTTATTTTATTTCGATGGCTGCAAAACATGTAACCACAGCCAAATTAAATCTGTACGAAACGCCACATCCTACCTCTGGGTAAAAGTTTGTGAAAATCCTTCCGGTAGTTTTTCGATCATTTGGTTCAGACAAACAAACAAACAGATACTCAGGGGTGAAATCATTACCTGCTTCCTTGGCGGAGGGTAAAATTGTAACAGTAGTTAATTCCTGAGCGTGTAAAAGTTATTCTTGACTGTCGTGAACTTCAGATTTGAGCTTGTTTCTATTTAAAGTTATAGGTGTAGAATGAACCAAACGTTGAGAGTAGTGTGTTCAGGTGACTGTCTGTGTTTATAAAGTACTATTACCTTAAGAATAGTGGGAGGATCCAACAACGCAGGCAGGACCTGAATGAAGCCGACGGTCACTCCTTCAATGTTCATCATCCAAAAAGGCTTTTGGTTAGAATGTTGGTTCTGCGGTCGGTGAAATATAGTTTTCTCTGACATTAACGAGGGAACTGTATCCAGACGGACCGTCCTTCAGTCTAAATGTATGTTTCCTGTGTTTAGGAACACGGTGACGCCGGGCGGTAAACCCAACAAGACCCGTGTGATCTGGGGGAAGGTGACCAGAGCTCACGGTAACAGCGGGATGGTCCGAGCAAAGTTCAGCAGCAACCTGCCGGCTAAAGCCATCGGACACCGAATCAGAGTGGTGAGTGTGAGAGGGAGAAACGAGGAACCTGATGGGAGGTCATCGCTGGACCAAACTAAATAAAATAAGATCATTGATAACAAACGGGGCAAAAGAGTTATAATGGTCATCTGTCAGGACTAATCAACACTTCAGTTAATAAACTGTTGGTGTTAGTTGCAAAATCTCACTGTTGCTAAATTTCATGTTGAGGCAACTGCTAGAAAAATGCTAAGCTAACGTAATTCACGTCAGTGAAAGCAGCCCGGTGACAAACACACCTGTAACCTGAACTTTGATAAGTCAACCGGCTAACAGAAACTCAAAGCTGAATTTGGCCGATGTGAAAAAAAGAGTTGTCCTGGTGACGTACGTCACTCCAGTTTGAACCTCCCATTCATACTGATACCTTTGTTAAAACTGTATCGGAGCTTGACTAAAATATATATATTATATATATGTGTGTATATATCATGTGTATTTACTTTTGATGAGCAGGAAATGAGTTTGGTTCTGTAGAAGTTGAGCTGCCCGACTATCTGACTAGGATTCGTCTGAGTTTGAATTAACGTAACCAGCTTCAACTGATTTTGTTCATCTCGACTGAACAGTTTTATTTTGACGGGTTCTGACTTCCTGTCTTGTTTCCAGATGCTGTATCCTTCCCGGGTGTGACGAGAAACGTCTGCAGCTGTTGATGTTTGTACAGAAACAATAAAATGAACAGATCCGTTCCAAACCCGTTTCACCGCCTCTTCATTTCACTCGTTATTATTTTTAGGTCAATATGTGATTAATTAGTGATTAAATAATCACCTGATCTTGTGACATCATCCTCTTATGAGAAAAGACGAAAGTATCTTCAGCTGTGCAGTTGGTTTTGTATGACCTGTTAGTCAACAGCAAAGCATTCTGGGTGAGCAGCATCACTTGTCTCCCCCTGAATTCTGCCTACAGGCACCGACTGAATGTTTCCTCCAATGTGCTCCAGCGTTCATCCAAGAACACGGAGGTCACTTCTCTGCTCCGACGGGTTTTACCCGAAAGGTTTTAATGCAAAATCTATTCATCAGCTGTTTGAACATCAAATACAAGGATCTTAAGGGAACTTAAGAACCGCAGGACTTCAACGTGTTCATGATGCAGAGCTTGTCTCTCCAAATATGTCAACCTAGCTTCACCTACGTCAGCAGAGGAGTCCCGGGTTCTTCCCGTGGTTTAAATTCACACCGGACCACTTTGGCATAACTGAAGACCCACCGCTGTGCTTTCCACTTCAAAGAAACTAAGCTGGAACTTCTGGGGTCATGAGGTCAGCGTTCAGTCTGGAGGAGGAGAAAAAAGCAGATGATGAAAAGATCACCCTACTACCTACATCGTTTTTGTTTCTAAATGTACCTCCTCTGAACCTTCTCAAGGAGTTCTAACTTTCATTTGTCATATTCTCCTGCAATTCTTTATAGTCCACTGACTAAGGGGAGCTTTTCCATGATTTCTTAAGAGATCTAGATTAAATCACAAAATGAGGTGTGTACTTTAAGTAAAACAAACACTTTACTGCTTACGTATAATACTTTTTTTAATGGGGCTAAATATCAAAGTTATGTCTATTTAATTTGAATTCTGGCATTTTTTTAAAAAGAAATCGGGAGAGAAATGTTTCTGAATGTGAAAAACCTGCTTCATTAAAAAAAAAAAAAGTCAGGAAACTATTTGAAAGGTCTCCTGACACATTCCACCAATCATAGAGTGGGGGCGGGGTCAGGAGGATTGAGGGCGGAGTCAGTGTCCATCACTTCGGGCTCGTGCATGTCAGAGGGAGCAGTGATCAGATGAGTGTGAGGGAGTCTCAGGGTGTGGCTGTCTCTCGGCCATGGCCTGGTCCATCCACAACCCCACCGTCACCAACTCCATCATCATGGTGAGTACTGGACCTGTACCGGTCCTATACTAGACCCATACTGGACCTGTACTGGACCTATACTAGACCCATACTGGACCTGTACCGGACCTATACTGGACCTTTACTGGACCCATACTGGACCTGTACTGGACCCATACTGGGCCTATACTGGAACCATATTGGGCCTTAACTAGACCCAAACTGGACCTTCACTGGACCCATACTGGACCTTTACTGGACCCATACTGGACCCTTACTGGACCCATACTGTACTCACACTGGACCCACACAATATGCCAGAATCTAAGGAAATGCTAGAAGTTGATTGAAATCCAACAGTGTGCTAATGATTCCAAGTCTAGTTCTAAGGTTCTAGTACTCCACTGATCCACAGTGAGACACATTCCAGAATTTATCAGGATGCCACAAATGATCCAAATAAAACATCCAAGGAAGTGCGGCCCTCTCTAAAGGTCAGAGGTCATGGCTCCACTCGGCAAAAAGCTCGCGACTTAGTTTGGTAGGGGATTCGGACCCGCCCTGACAGAACCAGCACCACTAAGATTGTACTGTGTAGACTGTAAACCATTTGAGCAGGGCTCATTAAAGCGTCTCATCACCGCCACTAACTGGTTCCGCCGTCTGGACTCTTGTTTACCGTCAGCAGTCGCCGTAAATCCGCGCTGACGAAGCTCTTCTCTGTCCGACAGTAACCTCCTCCCTGGAGGAAGATTAGCGTCCCGCATTCCTGTAGGGGAAGTCCGACTTGATCCAGAGCGCAAGATTGGAACGCGGAGAGAAAAGAAATGATGAAAGTGTTTTCATCCCTCCATCCGTCCTCACGATGTCATGACCCGATCTGAAAACAAGCACGTTGTAGCACCACCGACATTTAGACGTAGAGAAAACTACGTACTACAGTTTTTAAGACTAATGAGGATTTTAGGTAAGAGTGAAGGTTTGTCGTTTTCTCCACTCTTTGAAAAACATCTTCTACAGATTCGGTATGCTTCCGACGTTTATCTCGTGACCAGGACTTAAAAACTCAGACTGGACTCAGACTGGACTTATCCTGGACTTAAGTCGTTCCCACGCCGTATTAAGTCGTGGCTACCCGTAAACATTTCGGTGTTCTGTGTCACCACAAGTTCTCCGTACCACCGGGCCAGAACTCGAACTGTTTTACTTCACAGCTGAAGACCCCTTTTTCTAATGCTTCTGATCCAACCTTCAGAACCTTAACGGGCCCCCAGACCTGATGTTGGACCCCCGGACAGTGTGCGTATACATGGACGAGGCGGTCAAGAAGCTGCCGACCGGCGGCCGGCAGGCGCCGCTGAAGAAAGCGGACACCGACCTGACGGAGGCCCAGAGGTTCTCCTCGTTACCACGCAGGCCGGCGGTCAACATCGAGTTCGAGAACGTCGCCTACTCCGTCAGAGAGGGACCCTGGTGGAGGAAGAAAGGTACCGAGATAGAACTCATCAGTCCAATATCGATCCCTTTGATCCCTCTGATGTTCCTTTGAGGATAGAGCGGGGTACCCAATCAATCTTTGATCCCTTTGTTCCTTTGATGTTCCTTTGGGGGTGGAGCTGGGGGGGTGTCAGTCCATTTTTATTGATCCCTTTGTTCCTTTGACGTTCCTTTGGGGGTGGAGCTAGAGGCTCAGAGTGTTTGTTGGAGTTGTCGGTAGATTTAGAGGCTGACAGTAACTCAGATGTAGATGGAGGAATATGCGGGAATTCTTCCTAAACCTAGATCACTGTTGTGCCTAGTTCCTTTGATGTTTTTTGCGTTGGAGAGGAACAGGAAATGACACAACAGTGTCTGTTTAAGAGTTGGTTCCGAGGCAGACGTTTGGGCTGTTCCTCCTAGAGCCCCGGAAACAGGTTTGTTATTGAGATCAGAGTCTGATTTGGGATTGTGTGTGTTGGATTATCGGCCTGTAATCTGTTAATCCCCGCCTCCTGCTGTAAATAGATGCTGTTCAGGTTGGAGGCGGTTTGGGCGCCGATGATGTTTCTGACTGAGGACGCCACGCGCCTGTCAGTCAGAGGGAAGGGTTCAATCTGACTACAAACAGACACGCAGATATCAGTGCAAATATTTATAACACATGGACCCAAGATTAGGTTTCGGTGATCTACTGGATTCCTGTAGGATGGCGTCTGCAGTGAACGTGGTGATGAAGATGTTCTGGAGTCATCAGGAGTCATCAGGAGTACTTGGTGAAGAATGCAGGTGGGCTCAGGATCCGTCAGAGTGTAGACAGGAAGTGATTCATGCTGGAGAACAGAAAGATTTAGTCTGAGAGGCAGGGCGACACCGGGCAGGAAGTGGACCACAGCCCAAAGATCCATCCATCATCCATCCATCCATCCAACCATCCATCATCCATCTATTCATCATCCATCCAACCGTTCATCAATCAATCAATCATCCATCTACCCATCATCCAAATATCCATTCATCCATCCATCCATCATCCAACCATCCATCATCCATCAACCATTCATCAATCAATCATCCATCCAACAATCATCCATCAATCTATCCATCCAACCTTCCATCCATCCATCCATCCAACCTTCCATCTATCCATCATCCATCCATTCATCATCCATCCAATCATCCATCCATCCAACCTTCCATCCATCCATCATCCATCCAACCTTCCATCTGTCCATCCATCCAACCTTCCATCCATCCATCCAACCTTCCATCCATCCAACCAACCTTCCATCCATCCAACCTTCCATCCATCTATCCATCCATTGCGTTTTTAATGATGCGCCGTACTTTTATTTATATTTATATTTTATGATTAATGTTTTATGGTTTGGTTTATTGTATTTCAGGGACCCCCTCGCTGTATTATTAATAATAATAATATTAATAATATTAATAATAATATGAAATACTGGGCCTTGTTGCTTCGCAGTGTCTTGACAGAAACCCGTGACTGAGTTTAGACGGGTCACCAGAACTGGGATTATTCTGTTCTGACTGCTGACAGCTGCAGCTTGAAGTCCAGGTTTATAATCGGTGAAACTTCTTGTAGGTTTGACTGCTGAGTTTCTCTGAGTCTGTAATGAACGCCTCGCCGCTCCGAGGTTTAAGCTGCTCTGGTTTCACTCCGAACAATTCACAGCTGCTCAGGTGAGACCCACAGGTGACCAGGGGGTTTCAGGTAACACCCAAAACTGTGAGAAAAGACCAGGCGGTCGATACCGCTGATGCATCATGGGTATTCCCGGTTATGATGTTACTGCTGGTCGTCATCTCAAATCTGAGCCGGAGCTCCTGAGTGTGTGTTACTGCAGTAGAGTGTGTATTACTGCAGTAGAGTGTGTATTACTGCAGTACAGTGTGTATTATTGCAGTACAGTGTGTATTATTGCAGTAGAGTGGGTATTATTGCAGTAGAGTGGGTAGTACTGCAGTAGAGTGTGTATTACTGCAGTACAGTGTGTATTATTGCAGTGGAGTGAGTATTATTGCAGTAGAGTGGGTATTACTGCAGTAGAGTTTGTAGTACTGCAGTAGAGTGTGTATTACTGCAGTAGTACTGTAGTAGAGGTTACTGTGGGTCAGGTAGGAGGGAATCGATGAGATTTAATCTGGTAATCTGGTTAAAGAGCCTCCAGCAGCAGATAAACGCTGCAGTGGTGAAATCAGGACATCATTCATTTAATCGCCATTTGGTCTCCATGGTAACAACATGTCAACATAGTAAATAATAAATCTATTGTTATTATTATAATTATTATTATACTTCTCTGTAGATTAATATTCTGCTTCGGATCCTTGGCAGTTGTTCTTGAACTTCATCTCACAGAATGATGACCTCACAGACTGATGACCTCACAGTCTGATGACCTCACAGACTGATGACCTCATAGTCTGATGACCTCACAGTCTGATGAGCTCACAGACTGATGACCTTATAGTCTGATGACCTCACAGGCCGATGACCTCATAGTCTGATGACCTCAAAGTCTGATGACCTCACAGACCGATGACCTCACAGACCGATGACCTCACAGTCTGATGACCTCATAGTCTGATGACCTCACAGACTGATGAACGCACAGACTGATGACCTCACAGTCTGATGACCTCACAGTCTGATGACCTCACAGTCTGATGACCTCACTGTCTGATGACCTCACAGTCTCATGACCTCACAGAATGATGTCCTCACAGACTGATGACCTCATAAAACGATGACCTGACCATCTCCTTCAGTAGAATCCATCTTTCCCTCCATGTTGGTCTGTAGGTCTGATGTTCTTCTGGTGGAATGCTGAGGTTGAACCCGTTTCAATCCCCTTCCTCCTCCTCTCTGTCAGTGGAGGGAATAGAGCGGTCCAATACGGCCACCACAGCATTTTTACACTTTTAATCCTCTGGATTGGTTTACTTCTGATTTCCTGTCCTTTTAGGTGTAAACGGGTCTCCGGTTCTTGGAGATTATCTTGTTTTCCATGTAAAGCTCTGAGTTTCGTTCTTGTTTTCGATCAGGATGACTGAACCGGTTGATTACAGCGTCGCATGTGGGTCCAGTTTGTTCCCCTCAGATTCTGAGCAGTGGGTTGTGAACATGATTTGAAACCTGAACCGGAGCTGGAGACAAAAGCCCGGCTTTCGCAGCGGCTGGGAACCTGCTCACTGATTGTTTCTGTTCTGTCTCAGTTTACAAAACTCTGCTCAAAGGGATCTCTGGGAAATTCGCCAGCGGGGACCTGGTGGCCATCATGGGGCCCTCAGGGGCCGGGAAGTCCACCCTCATGAATATCCTGGCGGGGTACAGGTCGGTACCGGCCCCAAATATGGATCGGGGTTTATCATTTCTATCGATGCGTTGCGATTGGCTCACACCTGCAGGCTGACAGTGACAACATCAATTCTCTGAGGTTACACGCACGCATTTTCCCTGAACGCATCATGGATGTAAAAACCCACGACTGTTCTGGTCTACAACAAATATTTAATCCACCCAAAGTTCCTGAAGAATCCACCGGCTCCACCTCCTCCTGCGTGTCAACGGGGACAACAAGTCTTCCCGGGGTCCCAAAGTTCCCAGTGAGTGGAGGAGGGGGCGGAGTCTATGGAATCAAACGACTTTTAAGCAATAATTCAAAAAGATCTAGAAGGTGAACCATCGATCTTCAGACTCCAATCTGATGAACACTCAGCCTCAGGATGAGTCCGTCTCGCTCCGATGGGTCCTGAATGTCCCGGCATTCCTGCGGCGCTGATGGCGTGTTGTTGTTGTGTTTGTCAGGGAGACGGGGATGAAGGGCGAGATCCTGATCAACGGCCGGCCCAGACACCTGCGCTCCTTCAGGAAGGTCTCCTGCTACATCATGCAGGAGGACATGCTGCTGCCGCACCTCACGGTGCAGGAGGCCATGATGGTACTGAGTCCTGCCGGGTCCATGTCAAGCAGAACTTTAGTTCTGCATTGAAGGACCAGGAAAGGCTTTTATGTCTAAATACAATCTTTTGCACTGGAGTTTGATTCTGGACGCTGACATCATCAGTCACATGACCCACCTGAGACGCTCTACTTAAGTCAATAAACACAGCAAGTATACTCAGAATACTCAGAATCCCATAATTCAGTCCGATTTGTTTGTAGGTTTCAGCAAACCTGAAGCTGCAGGAGAAGGCGGAGGCCCGGCGGGACATGGTGAGTCCTGACCCCGACTACTTCCTGGAGACACACATGTAACAATATACCGTTTATACTTTATTATATAATTTATTTGTTGGAAGACTGGATGCGTCAAACAAGCGTCACCAATTATATATGTTTTTATAATTAAAGAAGTTCAACCTTCAGCCATAACATTATAACCACAAATAGTTGACTTCAGAAAAACGTTGGTTATCTCGTTACCATGGTTACCTGCCAGTAGTTGGGATGATTGGACGACTAGGTCAGAACATCTCCAGAGCTGCAGGTCTTCTTAGGTGTTCCTGTTTGCTTCAAAATCAAGTCCAAGCTTTTTGAGTTTTCCCTGCTTTCATAAAAACAGATGAAGAAACTGATCACATGACCTCCTACTCTCGCTGGTAGAGGTCATAAACATTCAACGTGAGGAAGGTCTCATCTGTGTGTGTGTGTGTGTGTGTGTGTGTGTTCAGGTCCGGGAGATCCTGACGGCGCTGGGTTTACTGGACTGTGCCCAAACCAGGACGTCTCACCTGTCGGGGGGTCAGAGGAAGAGACTGGCCATCGCTCTGGAGCTGGTCAACAATCCACCGGTCATGTTCTTCGATGAACCCACCAGGTCAGAACACCAGTCTGAGGGGCTGAGGGGACTTCCTGTCTCTGGCCCACCACTGTCAGCTGTTGTTAGTTCGAGTTAAAGATGGCGGCTGACATCTTGTTATTGATTTAGAAGACATGTCTGTGTCTCTATGTCTCTGTGTCTCTATGTCTCTGTGTCTCAGCGGCTTGGACAGCTCCTCCTGTTTCCAGGTGGTCTCCCTGCTCAAAGCTCTGGCTCAGGGCGGACGGACCGTCATCTGCACCATCCACCAGCCCAGCGCCAAGCTCTTCGAACTCTTCGACAAGGTGATCGCACCCACATTACGGCACTACACTACCCAGCAGCACCGGCGGCACCAACTCCCTCATCGCTCATGGACTCTTCAGACCAAAGGACACTATTTCCTATTTTCCAGAATCAGGGTTGGACAGGATGTTGACACTACTACTGAACTTTGTCCGTGGATTTATAACTCTGAAAAGCCTGAAGCATGAAAAAATGTGTTTTTGTAACTTGAGTCTCTAGATGAAATTCTGATAAATTTAAAAAAAAACTAATTTTCATCCTATTTGATTTTTCTTTTTACTTTTTTTTTCCCATAATATGCTTCTTTTTTTTCTTTTTTTTTAAACAAAAACACAAGAAATCTGCTCACATACTTGACATTCGTACCTATAGTTGTTTAATTTAAAACATCAATAGTGACTTTTGTTCAATGGAATTCGTTCATTGGAATAACGGATGAAATGCTATAAAGATAATAAGATAGATTGATGGATTTACAGGTAAATGTTCAAAAACACCTGTTGGATCAGGTTTGATACGCACATTTTTAACACGGTTTTTACTGTAAGTTAGTCACATTTAATTAATAAAACACGACATAAATGCATCAAAGTTTTAAATATCAGTAACTTTTATGTTACTTGATTAAGATAGGAAAAAATATCCATAAAAAATGTGGAAGTCTCATCTAGACGTCTCTGGTGTTTGAGCTGTAGCTGTACCGCCCCCCGGTGGTTTACCTGTGAACTGCACGTATCTGATTGTGTACTTCAGGGTCGTGAGGGAAAAAAGATATTCTCACAGTTCATTCAGAAGTCTCAAAAACCACCTATCAGATATGTTACAGTCGGCTTTATTTAAAAAAAATACTTTCATGGATGAGTATAAAAAGCTTTACCTTAAAATCAAACTAAATGTGACGTCATCAGCGTATTTCATGAATAAATAATTCAAATGTAAACGTAACGTTTTTGACTCTGTTCCAGCTGTACGTCCTGAGTCAGGGCCAGTGTGTCTACAGAGGGAAAGTCTCCAGTCTGGTTCCCTACCTGCGAGAACTAGGACTCAACTGTCCCACCTACCACAACCCGGCCGACTTTGGTAAGAAACCTCACCTGCATGCTCACACCTGCTTCCTGCCACCGCCTGAGTGACATATTTCAACTTTATCGTGATCGGAATCAATTAGATCGCTTCATTTAAGAAAAGTTCATGGAGATTTTAAGAGTTATTGCCCAAAAAAAAGAGCCCCACCTCGCGATGGTTGAGAAATCATCAGAAATTATGGCGTAACGTCACTAAAATGAATCACCTGTTGGAAACGCCAAAACCCACCTTTGGGAAACATGTTATGCCAGTCCGTTAGTTAGTTTTTCTGTAATCTCGCTACCAAAAGGACACACACCGCTAAAGACATGACCTCCGTGGCGGAGAAAAAGTGAGTTGGCGTCCAACGGCAGCATCTAATGGACGTTCGAGGGCCCAGCAGCTGCCTGCGGTCATGTGACTCTCAGGTGTCTCCGTGGTGTCCCCAGTGATGGAGGTGGCGTCCGGCGAGCACGGAGATCAGATGGTCACACTGGTGAAAGCCGTCCACGACCGGAAAGGCGACAGGGATTGTCAGACTGAGCCGAACGGAGACGCTAAACTCCACCCCTTCCTGTGGCAGCGCACGGAGGAGGTGAGAAACAAACGCACCCCACTCCTGCACCGATACTGGATCTAACCCGTCTTCTACTTCTTTACCATCTCATTCAAACAACGGCGGGTCCATCTCTGATGTTCTTTGTCCAATCATCCCAAAAAAAAAAAAAGATCATGTTTGTCTGTTTAGTTTTCGTTTTTATCATTTTTAGCTTTGAGATAATTTTACCCCCAAAAAAGTCTGGATTTTAAGGGACCCTCATCTCCACCGCGGACCCTTCACGTTAACGCCTGAACTTTTCATTTCATGCACACATAAACCTTGGTGTGAGGAAGAACTGGAGTGATTTTGGGGAAACTCTCAGACTGCTGACTTCCTAGAAACAGTTGGGTTGAAGTTGAAGTTTGTTGGTGTTTGATTGACAGGAGAACTCTTCGTCTGATGGCTGTCACAGTTTCTCCGCCAGCTGCATGACCCAGTTCTCCATCCTGTTCAGGAGGACCTTCCTCAGCATCCTCAGAGACTCGGTGAGCGAACACCGGCGGCCGACGTTCCGTCGCTCGCTGTGGCCTGACGCTCTAACACAGCCGCGCTCTCATTGGTCGAGCAGGTGCTGACCCACCTGAGGATCTGCTCTCACGTCGGGATCGGCTTCCTGATCGGCCTGCTGTACCTGGGCATCGGGAACGAGGCCAAGAAAGTTCTCAGCAACTCCGGGTTCCTCTTCTTCTCCATGCTGTTCCTCATGTTCGCTGCCCTGATGCCCACCGTGCTCACCTGTGAGTCCTCCACATCCTGTGACGTCATCACAGGAGCTGGGGAAACCGGCTGAGATAATATTTTATCAATGTTTATGTTTAAAATATGCTCTCGCTGTGAAACCACACTGATAAGCCATAACATTATAACATAGTTGCATATATGGAGTTCCGGTAAAACGTCCCGCCCACTCACAGGTAACCAGGGGAATGTTATACTCACTTCACCTGGCAGTGGTTGTAATGTAATGGCTGATCAGTGTTTATTAGAATCCATCAAAGACCCTTCATAAAGAAAGATCCAGTCTCTGATTGAGGCCCGCTTTTATTTGTGGACTGGTACTGTACTGTATAAATAAGTCCCGCCCCCTTTTCCGCTCCGAACCCGAATCTGGCATCTGGGCCAGCGGGCCGGCAGGAAGTGGGTCGATCTGGACCTGGATGGGTTCAGACAGAGTTAGGATAGAACGCCCGTTCCGCCCTTTACTGAGACTAAACATGTTTTTTCAAAATAGAATTGAATCATTTTGTTCTTTTGGTTCTGATGGGTCGTTGGTTCTTCAGTTCCGCTGGAGATGGGGGTCTTCCTGAGGGAACACCTGAACTACTGGTACAGTCTGAAGGCTTATTACCTCGCCAAAACCATGGCGGACGTCCCCTTCCAGGTGAGTCCGTACCACCGGACTGTCCCAGGTTCTGGAGAAAACATCAGAACTTGGGAGAACTTCCGCTCACGTCTCTCCCCCGTCCAGGTGGTCTTCCCGGTGGTCTACTGCTGTATCGTGTACTGGATGACGGCTCAGCCCCCAGACGCCGGCCGCTTCTTCCTCTTCCTGTCTTTGGGGGTTCTGACCTCTCTGGTGGCTCAGAGTCTGGGTCTGCTGATCGGAGCCGCCTCCACCTCGCTGCAGGTCCGTTCCACCAGAATCACCCGCGTGAGCTGGCTGAGGTCGCCCCCCCCGCTGCTCACGTCACTCAGATCTGTGTGTTTCCTGCAGGTGGCGACGTTTGTCGGTCCGGTCACAGCCATCCCGGTTCTGCTGTTCTCCGGGTTCTTCGTCAGCTTTGAAACCATCCCCTGGTACCTGCAGTGGATGTCCTACATCTCCTACGTCAGGTGGGGGCGCTGTGAGACCAAACACAACCCTGAACGTAGAGAGAAGAAGGGAGAGACTGTTGTTGTTGTTGTTGTTGTTGTGCTGAGCCCGTTTGGACCTGATGTCAACACCCATCAGGTCGGACCTGCAGTGATTCCACAGCTGGACTGAAGAGGCCCTCTGATGATGACTCAGTTATTGGAGTTATTGCATCCCTGATGCGTTCAGGGACATTAGGGAATCGTCATCACCGTGTCCACAGATCCTTCATGTTTACGCTAAAACTCAAAAACTGTCTCAAACATAGTAACAGATTACTCACACATAGTAACAGATTACTCACACATAGTAACAGATTACTCAAACATAGTAACAGATTACTCACACATAGTAACAGATTACTCACACATAGTAACAGATTACTCACACATAGTAACAGAGTACTCACACATAGTAACAGATTACTCACACATAAGAATAGGACAAGATATATTATATATATATAGTTTATTTTTAGTTTATTTTAGTGAGTAAGACCGATTAATTAGTCCACATAAAAGGAACCTCATAGGTACCAGCATGCATTTCACCTGTATGTGAAAAAGATGGGAAAAGCTGCCATCTAGTGGAGAAGAGTAAAACCTGCACTGTTAAAGCTTTTATGTTAACATGTATATATATATATATATATAAGTATGTATATATACATGTATATATATATATACAAGTTGAGACAAACTTGAATAGTTTGATAGAGTTCTGACGTCCTCCTGTGATGTGTTCAGGTACGGTTTCGAAGGAGTCATCCTGTCCATCTACGGTCTGGACCGCCAGGACCTTCACTGTGACGAAGACGACACCTGTCACTTCCAGAAGTCTGAGGCCATCCTGAAGGAGCTGGACATGCTGGACGCCAAACTCTACCTGGACTTCATCGTCCTCGCCGTCTTCTTCCTCTCCCTGAGGCTCATCGCTTACTTTATCCTCCGCTACAAGATCAGCGCCGA
Organism: Lophius piscatorius; assembly: GCA_009660295.1. Classification (NCBI taxonomy): domain Eukaryota; kingdom Metazoa; phylum Chordata; class Actinopteri; order Lophiiformes; family Lophiidae; genus Lophius; species Lophius piscatorius. Next base: position 27,860 of record VRLP01004149.1, read on the forward strand.
GAGGTAGACCAGGACCGGGACTAAAGCTTTAGGCCAGCGTTAACGTTTAGCGACATGTGAACTCTGAATCGTCTTTGTCCTGCTGTTCAATAAAGAAGAGACGACGAGGACACGACGAGGACGAAGGTCTCTGAGGAAGAGCTGCGGCCTCTTCCTGCAGGGACAGGAGCTGGTCTCCTGTTTCCTCAGGGTTTACCTGTAACTCAAACCGAGTCTGTCCAGCAGAACCGGAGAACACCTGACTACAGTGTGTGGAGATCAGGCGAGGGGGCGGGATGATTGATGATGATTCTGTGGGCTTTTGAAGGGACGCTGCGTCTATCAGAGACTCTTCATCAGTAAACTCCTACCTGAATAAACTTTATTTACTCCCGCATCACTGACGCGGTTTCTCTGACAACTCAAAGACTCGCGGTAAAAATCAACAAGAAGAACTAAAAGGTTCAAAGATGATGAAGAGTATTGAACTATTCCCTCGTCGGCTGCTAGACTTTGAGAAGGGCGGACTCTCTCTCTGTGCTGTAAAATCTTTAAAAAACGGATTTAAAGTCCTCAAAGATGTTTTTATGACACATAAAAGTTGGTTTGAGAACTTTTTTTCTAAAACTTTATTTAAAAACCCCTAAAAATATAGCCAAGCGTGAGGATCTGAGCGACTTTGACAAGGATGGTCGTGGGTACCGAGGGTTAGCCAATAACGTCACTGTAGCACACATTGCTGACATGACAATGCCACAATGACATCACAGTGACATCACAGTGACATCACAGAGCTGTTTCGTGGCTAAAAGAGGACCTACGCAATGTTAGGCAGGTGGTTCTAATGTTATGGCTGATCAGTTAAATGTAAGTATAGATGCTTATAGGAGCAAACCTGTTTGACTCGGGCGTTACCACAGCGTGTGCTTACTCACTGCTCTAGGGTCAAAGGTCATCTCTTCAGTTTTTCACTGATCTCACCTCATGAAAAAAAAAACGCGTTAACCTTTTGTGAAACCAAATTACAAACTTCGTTTTATGCTAAATAATCTCAAGAACAGAAAGAATCAGCAGCGGGCGATAGGTAGTTACTCAGTGTGTGATTTATTTTAACAGGACCTGGTGAATTATGTGTGGATTATTATACAAAGATGACAGAAGATCGTTCTAGAACGTATTCCGGGCTCCGCCTCTCTACCGCGATCCACAACGATGATGACATCATCATCGAAGTGGAAGTAGGGCTCGTGAAGGAAAAAAACCTGTTCTGGTGAGATCCCCCCAGAGGCGGCTCGCTAATGAAGTCCCTGAGGTCAAAGGTCATTCAGCATGTCAACATGTTTGTCCCGGCGGCGACTTCACTTCAGCCACAGTTTCCGTCAATTCCCTCTGAAGCAAATTAGCGTCAGAGCCGCGAACCGGAGAGACCAATCATCCTGAGTGGACCTCAGCGGTGGTCCTCAGAGTTCTGAGGGGGATAATGACCTCCGCTCAGACGGCGCCGTGACCTCACGCCTCAGGAAGGACACGCGAGGAAGAGCGAGGAGGACAGTGTAGCCACGTACAGAGGCGGTTCTAGCTTGTGTGGGGCCTTGGGCGAAACCCCCCCATTCAGTGTTCTGTGTGTTTCTTTCTGTCTGTAATCCATCAAGTTCTATTCAATAAAAAGAACTTTGAAAGAATGTAAGAATCTATTTGTCTTAAAATCGTCTCTAGATGTCACGTCATCTCTCCCATCCGCTAAAACCAAACGGACCCGCCAAAAAAAAAACACCCTGTTTTTAAATGATATCAAAAATATTGGACATAAATAAATATGTTTACATACACAGACAATAAACAAAAACAACAACTCTTATCTGCCGCAAGATACAAAATGCATTTTATTTCATTTCTGGAGTATTGCAACTTCTTCTGCTCCATTACGACTCTAAAAACTAAGCGGCATCAACACGAACACTTTTCTTTCACGCTATAATTTAAAATCCTTCTCCTCGGTCAAACCACCAGCATCTGCATTAATATTTAAGACTTTGTCGTATTCAAAACATTTTATTATTGCGGGCAAAGGAGGGATTTTATTGGACTCTGAATCCGGTTTTCTGTCCGTGCTTTGACTCCTTGACTCCTGATGAGAAGTCCATGAGTTTTAAAGCATTTATAAACACAATACAAACGGATTCTCCCGAGTTTATTTCACCATAAAGTGATTTTCACCAAAGATTTGTCGCTAAAACACATTTTAATGTCACTTTTGTGGCGTCTCGTTGTGATGAGTCAGCGTCTTATAACAGAAGAGGAAGGTCTTTCGTATCTTGGACATCTGCAGTCCGTACATGAAGGGGTTCATCAGCGGCTGGATGAGGAGGAAGTACAGCGACAGGAAGATCCTCGCCGTCGGGGGGACGCCGCTCATGTCGAAGCGGCTCTGAACCACCTCAAAGCAGCAGCCGAAAGAGAAGTTCAGCAGCGACGCCAGGTGAGGCGTGCAGGTGCTCAAAGCCTTTTCTCTGGTCTGCCTGGAGCCGCGAGCGGAGAAACACACCTGGAATATTCGGACGTAAGAGAAGAGGATGGGAACCAGGGGGACGATGACGGTGAGGACGGTGGTGAAGAGTCCGTAAACGTTGTGGGCCCCGGTGTCGGAGCAGGCCAGCTTCACCACCAGGAAGTTTTGACAGTAGAGGTTGTTCACGACGTTCCCGCAGAGCTGCAGACGCATGCTTAAGGAAATGTTGATGGAGACTTTCACAAAGGAGAACAGCCAGATGGCCAGGATGAACAGCAGCACCTTCTTGGAGGTCATGTGTGCGTTGTACTGCAGGGGACAGCAGATGGCGAAGTATCGGTCGTAGGACATGACGGCCAGGTTGCAGAACTCCACGGTGGCGTACGTGTAGATGCAGAAGATCTGCAGGAAGCAGGCGGAGGCCGAGACGGTGTGGACGTCGGAGAGGATCTGGACCAGGAGGAAGGGAAAGAGGGCGGTGCTTCCGTAGAGCTCGTTGACAAACAGGTTGCACAGGAACAGGTACACGGGTTCGTGGAGGCTCCGGTTCATGCAGATGGCCGCGATCAGAGACGCGTTGACGGCGAGGATCGCCGCGTAGAGCAACGCCGTCGCCGAGAAATACACATATCTGACGTCTCCCAGGTCAAAGTAAGCCCCCAGGATGAAATAAGACAAAGTTGATAAAGTTGAATTCTGCATTATTCTTCAATCTGTGACAATAAGGATACGTGACTCACGGCGCTCCAGTCGGAGGGAAAGTTTTCCACGGAGAGCATAGCATGAAGATAGAACTTTAACTTAAATAGAACATTTCCAGATAAAAGAGAAGATAAAGAGAGGAGGTCGAGGATCTTAAGGTGCACAGAGGTCCGAAATCTACCCGGGAGACTCAAAGGTTCTGGATCCAATACTCTTACAGAGGCAGAGAAACTAAATATGATTCATGGCGTTCATTCAGGAAGAAAGTTCAGCAGCTGCTCCGTCTGAAGTCCCTGCAAACTCTTCTGGGATGGGACGAGAAAGAGAGAGAGAGAGAGAGAGAGAGAAAAAAAACACACATCTGTTGTGATAAACGAGGAAATACAAACGTGGACAAGATAAAGATAAAGATTCATGGACATCGGCTCATCTACAGGCTCAGAAAGCTGAGATGCTGAACAACCAGACCTCCAGATGAAGCATCAGCTGCTGGTCTCCAGCCTCCCGCCGCCTGTCGGCTGCAGCGGCCCCTTTTATACCTCCACCACACCAGGGATCCCATCAGGACCGACCCAGTTCATCGCCAGGGCTGTCAATCATACACTCATATCAGTAGTCACATCTCTTATGTAACAGTTAAATCACTTCCTGTGAAACTTCTGGATACTAATTCAAGGCTACGGGGAACTGTAAACGGACCCCCACAGGCCGAAAAGGGTTCAGAACCAAAACAGCTTCCTTTGTGCTGGACAGTTTAGATTACTATTAGATCAACTGATTACCTCCGCCAAAGAAGTTGTGTTTTATTTTCTTCTCTATTTGGCAGAATTACGCAAAAGCCTGGTTGACAAATTTACGCAAAGTCTTAGTAGAAGGTTTTTTTCTGTTTTATCTAGTTGGGTGGGATCAGAAAAGAATCTTTTAAATTACGGTGCCGGTCCTGATTGAGTCGTAGATGAAGGATTTGGAACGTTTGGTAGAGAAAGTTGGTGGTGGTCCAGTTGACTCCTTATGCCTCACTGCTGCCCGGTACCCCGGCCCGGGTGCTTCACACCATGGATGTCTTGCTTCAAAGCACTCATGGCAGTAGAGGTCCAGTAGCAAAGTAAAAACGAGATCCAGCCACTGGCTGCCAAGCAATGGTGATGTTAAAACCATCTGGAACCAAAAAGCAATCCAGGGCCTCTGAAGTGTCTCCAATGTTGTCCAGTTGGTGGAGTTCTGGAGAACTCCTGCTTTCCAAATGGTGGAAGTCCAACCAAGCAGTGATTCCCACTCGGTGGAGGTCCTCTTGACATCTGACCCTCAGCTGGCTGGAGGGTCAGATGTCAAGAGTGACATCTGAGTGTTTTTGTGTGTAAATGAGTGTGTGTGTGTGTGTGTGTGTACGTGTGAGTGTGTGTGAGTACGTGTGTGTGTGTGTGTACGCGTGTGTGTGTGTGTGTGTGTGTACGTGTGAGTGTGTGTGAGTACGTGTGTGTGATGTGTGAATGTCAGAACATTCACACATCACACGAACACAAAAATCAAATTAGCTCTTTAAATGCGTTACTTTTGACTAAAAAAGGAATGTTTGTATTAATATAACTCCTCACACCCGCCTCCAGCCCAGAGTCGGCTGTGATAAGCTCCAACCACCCCCAGGCTCGGCACCTGGTAATGGGTGATAGAAAATGAATGAAATTAATTTAAATTATGTTTGAGCTGTTGGAAACAACAGCACCCAACATCCTGTCATCTTGTTGTCACATGACTTCACTGTCAGTACTGCTGTCAATCAGCTCTGGTACCGGTCATCGTTATGTAATAAAATCCCTTAAAATTCTGTTTGACAAATTTAAAAAAGCTTCTATTCCAACACTGGTTGATTTATATTTCACCAAAATTCCAGCACTGTTAAAATATCATAGCATTTCTTTGTTGGGAGGTTTTATTTACTAGATGGCACCGGAACTTCCTGGACTTTGACATACAGTGACGTCACTTCCTGTGGTTTCGCGCCGTCCTCCGCACTTCGCTGCTAGCTCTACTAAAGAGAGGTAAGCTAATGCTAACAGAATGTTAATATATGGTTCAAAAAACGCAAATAATATACTTTGTGTGGATTGGAAATGTTTTTATTTTCAGGAGAACAGTGTCCATTTGTTGTTGTTGTTGTTGTGCGCCACACTTTAAATTCACATGCCGATGTACAAAACTCAAGCTAAGCTAATTGAGCGTTGGATGAATTGTTTTCTCAACTCATTTGTTACGTTTTATTTGTTATTCGTTATTTCCCTTTCTTAAGGTGTTGATTGTGAGATTTTAGCTGGAAAGGGTTACCTGTGACAATATTTATATTTGTTTTGTACTGGTATGTGAGCTACGTTTTCTCTCATTTTTAATTAGAAATATTTTTCTCTGTAACTTTGATTATCAGTAATATATAAACTGTGTTTAATGTTCACATTAATGTTGATTCATTTAATGTAAAAGAAATTGCCTTGTGAGAAAAATAATTGTATCTATTTGATCATGATGTGATGATGAGAAAAATGGCATAAAAGGCAGGGCAGGTAACTAATAATAATAATGATAATACATTTTATCTATAAATCACTTTACAGGCACTTTCTCACTTAAAGAGTTTTCTTGCCCTTTTGCAGTTACGTTTTTTTTTATTTACTATGCAATTCTTCTTATGTAATTTTTATTTCTTACTTTTAATTTAATTTTATATGATCATTCTTTATTATTTCCCCCTTACAACTTATTTACAGAAAACAATGCCTCGTGCCTTTTAAATGGGGGGGATAGCGTGATAGTAGTATCTTCTATGTTTTATGATTCTTCCATCTGAAGATATAAATGAGGTCAAGTGAATACCACAGAAGGAAAAAACTATATTTTAGTTTGATTATATGCACTATATGGCAATATATATTTTTTTTACCGCTGTGTGTAACAAATTTTAAGGACTACATTCGGTCACCTCCACATTACTGCATAAATCAGTTTCATCTAATCTAAAAATAAATGTGGAAAAATGTTACTTTCAATTTGTTACTTTCAGGGTGGATTGTTACAATATGTTATTATGAAACCGATCAATCAAATGCTTTTATATTGTTATCTACTTATGTAAATATCTATATATTCTAACATGTTTAATGATATACGAATGATGCCAACACCACTTCATCACCAGAGAGAAAAGAGCCTGTCACATTTTTTTTTAAAGGAGTGTTTATTTCTAGGCAAAGCATTTTAAGAAAGACGTTTCATTGCACATTTACACGCTGGTTTTGTGATGAGTCAGCCCCGTATGACAGAACAGGAATGTTTTTCGTATCTTAGACATCTGCAGTCCGTACATGAAGGGATTCATCAGAGGCTGGATGAGCAGGAAGTACAGCGACAGGAAGATTCTCACCATGCGGGGAACGCCGCTCATATCAAACCGGCTCTGAATGATTTCAAAGCAGCAGCCGAAAAAGAAGTTCAGCAGCGACACCAGGTGAGGCGTGCAGGTGCTCACCGCTTTCTCTTTGGTCTGCTTTGAGCCTGAGAAGCAAACCTGAAGGATTTTCATGTAAGACAACAGAATCAGAGCCAGAGGGAAAAGGATGGTGATAGTAGTCATAACAAGTCCATAAATATTGCTTGCGTTGGAGCCTGAACAGGCCAGCTTCACCACCAGGAAGTTGTGGCAGTAGAGATTGTTTAAGACGTTTCCGCAGAGCTGCAGACGCATGCTTAGACCTAAAGTAATGAAGACTTTAGACAAACAGAACAACCATACTACAAAGATGAATATTAAGACCCGTCTAAAGGTCATGTGTGCGTTATACTGCAGAGGACAGCAGATGGCGAAGTACCTGTCGTAAGACATGACGGCTAAGTTACAAAATTCAATATTTGCGTACGAGTAGATGCAGTAGATCTGCAGGAAACAAACGGAAACAGAGACGGTGTGAACGTCAGAGAGGATCTGGACCAGGAGGAGAGGAAAGAGGGCTGTGCTTCCATAGAGCTCACCTAAAAACAGGCTGCAGAGGAACAGGTACATGGGTTCATGGAGGCTCCTGTTCATGCAGATCCCCACGATCAGAGACATGTTGACCACGAGGGTCACCGCGTAGAGCAACGCCGTCAGCCAAAAATACACATATCTGATGTTTCCAACGTCCAAATAAGCCCCAAGAATGAAATAAGACAAAGTTGATAAAGTTGAATTCAGCATTATTCTTCAATCTGAAATGAAAAGAATGATATACTTTGTTTTTAATTGTGAATCACAGAGAGAGGAGTATAAGAGCAGTGACGACAGCAAACTACTAACGGAAACTACATTAAAAACATCGCAATGAAGAGGATAAATGAGGTCTTCAGGAGTCTTAAAGGACATCAGATCTAACAGAAACGAGTCGATGCAAAGACACTGGATCCGCTGTAGTATGATTTTACTCATTAGTCACGGTCTGAAGTCTTTTCTGGTCAGTCTGTTGCAACATTGAAGGAAATTTAAGCGAGAACGAGATTTTCTGCTTCTTTAAAATGTGAAACATTTCAACAAAATGTCTGAAAATGTAAAAACGAGACTGGGCATCCGGTTTCAAAAGCTCACCAGGACTTCTAGATGAAGCATCCCAAACGTTACCTGCTGGTCTACAGCCTCCTGCAGTTTGTCGGCTGCACAAGCACCTTTATACCGCCAACACTCCAGGGATCCCTGCAGGACCGTCCCAGTCCATCACCACGGCTGTCAATCATACGCTAACATCGAGAACCGGCGTCATGATTTGAGGAAGTAGATTTCTTTATCCAGATCACTAGCGTGAAGACAGTAGGTTCAAATGTTAACATCTGGACGCGAAGAAGGATTTTTGTAAAGCCTGTTTGTACGTCTACTGAGTCTGAAGAATCCAAAACACGTCCGACTCGCTCTGCTGGCCAAAACTTACCACCAAATTTAAGATAAGCTCACATTCTAAAAGGATTATTATTACAGGTTATTACAGGACAGGACCCAGTGGGAGCGTGGATATTGTGAAGAGTAAGGGGCCAAGGATGGAGCCCTGTGGGTCACCACAAGTCAAAGCGGCCACTGAGAAGAAGGAGGCCTTAACCTCTGAGAAAGGCTACTGAGAAAGTCCTGTTTCATAAGTAACATTTTTTCTGGCATATTGAATCTTGTGAGAACTTAACTTAAGTTAAGTGTGGTTCTACTTGGAGGCATACGATACAGAGACACAGAACGTCCCAGAGGCTCTCAGATGGGTTCAGGTCCGGAGAACGATGGTACGTATGAATGTTCCATCCTGGAAGAGCTGGACCACCTGAATGGGCTGGAGGTACCACATCTTGGTACCAGTAGTAGAGACAAGGACACCGGCAAAATACAAAACTAGAGAAGAGTCAGCCAGGAAGGATGAGCAGAGATAAATTGTCTCCGGCCACCATCTGCAGAACCAGAACCTTTCCAGGGGTAGTCTTGATGTTGCTTCTCCTGTCCAACTGGTGTCGCTTTCATCTGAACCAAAGAAGGAGAAACTAATTCACTCACTGACTCCCAACTGGACAGACTATCATCGCAGAAGTTTAACTGAACATGTTTTAGAAGTGTGTCTAAAGAGGGGGATTATGGGAGTTGGTGTTGTCTACTAATAATTACTGAACAGCAGACGGACTGACACTCAAGTTCTGTTCTGGGCCGCGATGAAGCCTGACTGACAGGCAGAAGAAGCTGTAGGTGATCATCTTCAAAAAGTCTTTCTTGATCCAGATGTTTGGGTAGAAGTAATCAGAAGTTTAAAAAGTAACCGTTGATTATTTCCCCTCTGGTCACTATAGAGGAGCATAAACACCAAAACAACGGCCTGAAGCTGCTCTGTTCATTAACGGCGGTGACGGGAGGCCATGCTCCCATGATACCCCGTGTTGCAGGTTGAACTAATTGGTCTGGAGCCTCCAGAGTGTCCAGGCGTCCACGCGGACATGAACCTCCTGTGTTGAGTTAGGGATGGAAATAACCGCCGCTCCGCCGGGGCTCATTACCGAGCAGTGATTGAGTCAGCGTGACGAAACCAGAGTCCAGAGTCCCGCTGCCTCCTCTCAGTCCATCTCACATCTTATGGACAACCGTTAAATTAGTTACACGCTGTAAAAGTTATCTCTGAACAGCCAAAGAAGTAAAGTTTGTTTGACAAGGAGACGGAGCTCCTCCTGCGCCAGTGCAACGTTTGTTTCCTGTAGATATATGGTCAGAACACTTCAGGACAGAATAAAAGGTTTAAACGTTACATCTCTTACGTCCTACTTTCTTCTTATTTCTGTGTTAATCTCAGAGTGAACTGTTTCAGTCACTCCGTGAGGAACATCTGAACATCTTCATCTCTGCCTCCTGTCTTCTGGTCAGAACCACCGTCTCTAAACCATCCAGCAGAGATGCCCTCACCTCCATCTTGGAAACCTTTCCTTTCACTCCTGCTGCTGCTCTTCTGTCAGAGATAAGTCCTCACACTATTCTGCACCCACTCCACCCTGCCTGCACCCGCTTCTCCACCTCTTTTCCACATTCCCCGTTACTCAGAAAAGTTTTGCCCAAGTCCTTAAACTCCTGCACCTTATCCACCTCTACTCCTCCATCCTCACCTCCTCCATCCTCACCTCCTCCTGCCTCCCTTTCATTCGCACACATGTATTCTGTCTCGCCGCCGCTGACCTTCATTCCTATTCTCTCCAGCGCATACCTCCACCTCCTCCACCTGCTCCCTGCTCTCACTACAGATCTTAATGTCCTCCACTGACATCATAGTCCATGGAGACTCCTGCCTGACCTCATGTGTCATTCTGTCCATCACCATACCAAACAAGAAGGGGCCCCGAGCCCATCCTTGGTGCAGTCCCACCTCCACCGTGAGCCCATCCGTCACTCCTGCTGAACCATCTAAAAAAAGAGCCTTCAAACTGTTAACAAGCCGAACCACGTTTCAGTTTGATCCGGACCTAGACCACCTCCTTTTGTCAGAGTAAAGTCCAGCTCTTTGATCCGGTCCTGGGTCTGGGGGAGGTTTCCCACCTTCATTTTTATTTCAGGATATTTGATGAAAATGTCTGGCAGACCGGTCTTGTCTTCAGTCCACCTGTTTATCATCAGGATTTGTTTTGGAGACCCAATAACTGAATGACCTCCACCTCTGAGGTCGTGTTTTTGCTAATGCTTATTGGTTTGTTGGGTGTTTCAGAGAGGCCTAAGGAACCATGGTTTGATTTTAGTAGTGATCCAGGTCCTCACAGGCCCACAATGCATTGCTCGCTGTCTGTTGACGGTGGTCATCTGATGATAAGTAAAGAATAGCTCCTCCAGGCCACTGTGGAGATGTGCTCCACTACAGTTTAGTTTAGAAAAAGGAAGTTAAAGATAGTAAACAATTATAATTCACAGCTCCGGACGAATGGCGCTGGACGAATGATTTTGGCGGGAAAATGACGTGTGGTTGGAGTCAGCAGCCAATGGCAGAGTCTGACGGAGGGTATTAAAGTTCAGGAGGGGCAGCTGGATGGAGGGATGGATGGAGGACCGTCAAACCAGAGGTACGTCTTCTTCACTGAATAGTTCAGAGTCCTACATCTTCATGTAAGCGGCGTTATCATTCTTGAGGGCATTGTTCAGGGTTCTCCTCCTGAAGGGAGGTGAGCCTCCTCGGCTTATGTAGAGATTTATTTGTTTTTTCTTCCCCCTCATGACAAATGTCTGTTGTGGAAATATCTTCTCACTAATGTAGTTTCTATAATCTGGTTTCTATATTCTCTACCTCCTCCTGGAGTCTTGGAGCTCGTGACTCTATTACTGCTCCGGCTTTTCAAACACTTCCTGATGGTTCTGTCAGCCGAGCCCAGTGGTGAGCTGAGAAGCAGGTTTGGGTTCGGCGGTATCAGGAGTCGGACTGACTGTCAATCAAGACTGAAGGCAACAATGAAATTTAATCCGGAGTTTCTTCTTTTATTCTCAGTCTGTATGAGGTTGTGTTTTTGGCCGACAGAAGAGAGACTGGGTGTTTATTCTGGCTGCAGGTCGTTATTCTGGTAAAACCAAGTTTACCGAGTGTCTTTTGACCAAATTAGTATTTAATTAAATCTTCCAGTAATGGAGCTTATTAGGCAACGCAACTTTATTCATATAGCACATTTCAGAAACAGAGTATCTCCAAGTGCTCTAAGGGAACAATTAAGAACATTGCGACAGAATGAAAAAGAATATTAAGAGATAATTAAAACAACTCTAAAAACATGAAGACAGATTAAAACAAGAAAATAAAAACAAGCTTGAAAAAAATAAAAGTTGTAATAGAAGAAAATCAGCCGACTGAACCCCGCTGACCTCAGACATTATGTTGTGTTTCCCTAAACAATTCTAATTTTTAGGTTTAATAAGAGGCAGCAGGATATGGGACGGATTCATACAAGCAATTAATTTAAAAAAAATCCCAATGAAAATCAACTCTTCAGTTTATTTTCATAGAAATACGATAAAACTCCAGACAGAATGATACTAAATATAATAGCAAACCGTGTGAGGCATTCCGAATGTGTCTTCATATTAATAAAAGAACTAATAGTCATCAGTCAGTCATCTTAAAAATGATATTTCATTATGTATGTGTGTGTTTGAAAAAAAGTTCCAATTTAGTGAAATATACTTCCTAAAGACTCATCATGAAAACCAGCTTCTTTAAAGTTTCATATGTTATTAACATTAATAATAATAAAAATAATAATAATAATACATTTTAAACTTGTTGCAGCTGAACTGATTTCCTAATTTATTATGTTGTTGGGTTGGTGCAACACGTATAGTAGAGACTACATATAAAAAAGAAGAAAGACGAAGTCTGTAGAGTCACTCTAGAGCCATAACATTACAACCACTTAGTCGTCAGTGGATGAGTTTGATGGTGGAAAACTGGTCAAATAGAAGAATCTGAACGACTTTGACGAGGTCAAACTGTGATGTCAGGAGAATACACAGCAGAGCTGTTTCTGCGACAAAAAAGGGACCTACAAAATATTAGTGAGGTGGTTTTAATGTAATGGCTGATGAATGCATCCTGTATTGTTAGGGATTCCACAAATTGTCTTTTTGTTTGATCCCTGCAGACAAATATGAAACTCTAATCTGTATTTCTTCCTCGTTCTCTTCCTGCTGCTCTGATTTCACTCGTGTTTGCTCTTTTTTGTTCTGTTAAGAAATGTAATCAGTTTATCCTCCGTACCTTCCTCCATATAACATCGGTAAACACGTTGACACACAGGTGTGTGTTTTTTCACGCCTGACAATGTGTCAGGTGTGAAAAAAGTAATTTTTTCCTGCATGCCTACTTCTACCTTCCTCCCTCCCTACCTCCCTCTATCGCTACAAACCAACCTACCTACCTACATGCCTACCTACCCGTATCTACCTATGTACCTACCTACTTACTTACCTACAGATCTCCCTCCCTCCCTACCTTCTTACCTACCCACCTACAGCTTCTTCCACATGCGGATGAAAGATTTTGACTTTTAAAAAATGGTTGTCTCTGTTTTTAGATTATCCAGCTAAAACCCTGGACAGGGACTTTTCAGGAGGAGGTGAGGATGGAGAACAACTCTTCGCACAATAATTTCGTCCTTGATGGCTTCAACGAACTGGGAGCTCTGAGGCCGGTCCTCTTCGTCCCTTTCTTCCTCATGTTCGCGGTGTCGGTGCTGGCCAACTCCCTGCTGCTGTACGTCATCATCGCGCAGCGGAGCCTCCACTCGCCGATGTACGTCCTCATCGGCGTCATCACTTGTCTGGACGGGAGCCTGCCGCTGTTCTTCGTACCCAGCATGCTGCTGAGCTTCCTGTTTGACTGGAAGGGCATTTCTTTGAGCGGATGTCTGGCTCAGATGTACCTCATCCACCTGCTGGGAACTTTTCAGTCCACTCTGTTGGTGTTAATGGCCATCGACCGCTACTTTGCCATCTGCATGCCTCTCTACTACAACGAACTCATGGCGCTGCCCAGATTCTTCAAGTATGTGATCCCTCTGATGATCAGGAACGTGTTGATGATCACGCTGATCGTGACTTTAGCTGGACGGCTGCCGTTCTGCGCTGACAACGTGATCAACCATTGTTTCTGTGAGCACATGGCGTTGGTGGATATGGCCTGCGGAAGCACCGCCATCAACAGCCTGGTTGGCCTGTCGACGCTGTTCCTCATCCCCATGGCTGACTTCGTCGTCATCACTTTCTCCTACATCGTCATTTTCCGATCTGTGTTGACTTCCGGCAAGTCAAGTTTGAAAGCTCTTCACACCTGCGTCACTCACATCGTGGTCATGTCCGTCATCCTCATCATCATACTCACTGCCTTCCTCTCATATCGGATCAGGAATCACCTTCCTGCGCCCGTCCGGGTTTTCATCAGCATCATGTACCTGTTCTTCCCGAGCTGCTTCAACCCAATCATCTACGGCTTCAGAACCACTGAGATACGTCGACACATCCTGAGTACGCTGGGCTGCAGTCGCTCCGTCCAAACTGTCAATCACTCTTGATCAATTTGTCTCCGAGATGTGAAATGCCTTTAGGAAACAAAAATAATAAGTTAGGAGTGACAGATATAAATACTGACATTAAGTAAAAGTTAAACCATGAGATTAAACATGAATATTTTTAAAGTATACTCTGTTGTTGTTGATGGTTAACTTGCCATCTGCACCACTTTACTACAACAAAACGATGGCACCAGATTCCTCCAGACATTTAAATATATATGGAGGTGGGACTGCACCAAGGATGGGCTCTGAGCCCTTTCTTGTTTGCTGTGGTGATTGTAATGCTGACGGAGGAGGTCAGCAGTAGTCTCCATGGACTATGATGTTGGTGGAGGACATTGTGATCTATGGTGAGAAGAGGGAGCAGATGGAGGAGAACCTGGAGAGGCGGAGGAATGCGCCGGAGAGAAGAGGAATGAAGACAGAATATATGCGTGAATGAAAGGGAGGCAGGAGGAACGATGAGGATGGAGAAGAAGGGGTGGAGAAGCGAGTGCAGGCAGGGAAGATGTGAGTGGAGAAGAGTGTGAGGAGTTATCTGTGACAAGAGCAGCAGCAGGAGTGAAGGGAAAGGTTTCCAAGATGGAGGTGAGAGCAGTTCTGCTGGTTGGTTTAGAGACGGTGGTTCTGAGCAGAAGACAGGAGGCAGAGATGAAGATGTTCAGATGTTCTCTGGGAGTGAGGAGGAAGGACAGGATTAGAAAGGAGACATCAGAGGGACAGTCCAGGTTAGACGTCCTGGAGACAAAGTCAGAGAGGACAGATTGAGATGGTTCTGACCCGTGAAGAGGAGGGTTAGAGTACACTCTATCAAACTTCCTGTCACTCCAGTCTTCCTCATGAAATCCCACAATTCCTCCCTCTTCACTCTTTCCTACTCTCTCTCTAAATCCACAAAGACACGTTGCAGCTCCTGCTGACCTTCTCTGTACTTCTCCATCAGCACTTTCAAAGCAAACATCTCATCTGTGGTGTTCTTTCATGAAGGTAAGAAAGTCTGCTTTGATCATATGTTCCTATCCCACAACTAAAAAGCAGAACTTTTGGAGGGCTGCCATCAGAACTTTTAGAGTAGAGCTGCTAACGGACGAAGAAGCAGCTCTGCTCCTGTGTGGAGGGAACAAACAGGAAGCTTCGACAAAGTCGTCGACCGTAACCTCATTTATTAAAACGGGCCGCAGAAATCTAATTACAGTCCAGACAGTCGGACTGGAATGACGTACGAAGTCGATAATTAATCCCAGGATTCTTCTGAGAGGAAATTCAGTTGGTTTCACCTCGGGGCCAATTATCCTCCAGGAATCCTGAAGGGATGAGCCGCGCACTAATTTGATTTCACACCAACATTCCAAAACCAAAAACTGTCGTCGTACAAACACTGGAGAGACGTTTTACATTCTGTGAAATAAATGGTTGATTAGGAACCCAATCATCGTTGGGACAAACAAACTAACAAACAAACAAACCTATGGAAGAATTTCCAATCTCACATTTTCATTCAGATGAACTTGAAGTCTGGGGGTTAATTAAAACTCTAGTCCGTCTCCTCTAATGGGCTGAGATGGATAAAACCGGGGCTGCGTTTGGGATCGCTCTTCCTGTGGGACGTTTGGGCGTCAGATATAAGATGAAGAGCGGGTGGACCGAGATCATCCGGATGACCAGCGGATCACAGACGGGTAGGAACCATTACGTTGTTGTTGTTTTGTTTGCTCAGATTATAATTATTAACGATTTAACTACGAGCTTGAATGTATTATTTCCCTCATTTTCTACAGCAAAACAATATAATATACTAAATGTAACATTCATACATTTTAGATCCAAATGTTTTACTTTCTTTACGTATCAGCTGCTGCTACTGACAAGTAAATGTTTTGTATACTGACTCTTTGGCTGACATCGATACGTTCGCTGATGATAGTTCACTTTACAATAAGGTTATGTTTAAAATAATTTATAAATGGTTTATAATGAGGTTGTTAACACTTTATAAGTCATTAGTTCAGGTTTATAAACTGCTCATAACTTGAATCTAAATTTATCAGTGTGGGTCACTATTTGGCAACATCAAGTTCACAGTACAGATAAGTGTGCTCACTATTTGGCAAGCATCAGGTCCCTGATTCCCTTAATGTCTAATGATTGAAGTCAGCTTATTAATGATTTGTAACGTGTTTACAACTTAATTAGTAGACTACATACAAGCCATTTATAAATCCTTCATAAAGGGAGTTTATTAAGGGAGTTTATTAAGGAATTTATATTGTCATGAGTTCAGATCAAACCATCAGTCCTGGGTTCCAGGTACAAACAGCTTTAGAACCTAAGAGAACCCAAAATAGATCTAACTGTATTCAACTGACTCTTTTCAAACTATCTTCAAACCTAAGTTTTAGATTAAACCCAATCAAACTTCTCCTTCCTTTCCTGGGAAATGTCTCGTTTGGTTTTGTCTTCTGGGGTTTTGTTTTGATTTGTTTTGTCTTATCTTGTTTTGTATGATCTAGTTTTACTTTGTTTTGTCTTGTTTTATGTTATTTTGTCTTGTTTTGATTTGTTTTGTCTTGTTTTGTCTTATCTTTCCCTGTCTTGTTTTGATTTGTTTTGTCTTGTTTTAGTTTATATGGACGTATCTGGTTTTGGCTTGTTTTGTCCTGTCTTATCTTTTTTTTCAGATTGCTTTATGCTGTTTTTTCTTTTTTTCCTTTTGTTTTGATTTTCTTTTTCAACCTTTTAATGTGGCCCTAATAATCCTCTTCATCAAAGGTTTTGTTTGTCAGTATTATATTTTAAACTTATTTTTTTAAACTGTATTTTACAGTGTGTGTGTAAAGACATATAAACCTTTGTGTTTGTAAATGTGTCCGTTTAACAGTTTGTTTAAGACTTTACAAGCTCATCTTATTGATCGAATTGAATAATAACTTTGGTTTATTGTCATTATTTTTTCATTGCCGGCATCATGAAGTTCTGCAGGATCGGATCGGTTCTCCCAAATGTTCTGATAGGTTCTTCATGTACCTTCAGCGACGTGTTGTGACGACAGGAACCGCCTGCATGGCTGGATGACAGCAGAAGTAAGTCACGTCACTTTTGATTCCTGTAGGAACAAATCACCCAAAAAGTTATTGAAACTTTTAGAAAGAGCAGGTTTAGACCGGACTCGTTATTTTACTGAGACCCGAGAGTCACCAGATGAGCAAACAGCTGGTGCCATGTGAGGAACGACTGCCTTTAACAGGCAGAACCTCGGAGCAGAGAAAGACTTACGGAAACAGCAATAAGGACACAACCAATAACAAGAATACTTCCTCTTAATCTTTTTTACTGTTCCCTTTAAGGGAACGGTTGTAGTTTCTTTGGTTGGTAGCTACTCGCCACTGCAGACCCAACTGGACCTGCAGGACTGGACAAGATCCTCTGCCCTATATTAAAGAGTCGATAGCTGGCCCATAGAGAGTGGAACACACATTCCACAGACTGACTACTCACACGGCCAGGTTCACCGTAGTGTGTGCTGCTGAGAATGTCCGTTGTTCTGTGGAAGAGGACAAATTTCTGATTCTGGACTTTTAAACTGATGACTTCAGTTGCGTGACTGAGAGAGCGGGAAAACTCCGACCCTCGTTATTATGTTTAAGTTCTATCTTCACTAAATAAAGTTGTGAGGGCCTCGGTGAAGGTTGGAGGTCGTCTTGTTGGACACGTTGATGAAACTTTTTTTCTTTATTTTACCATCCTCGTCTGGACTGCTCAGGTGACGCCGGCGCCATGTTGGAGGCACTGCTGGGCAACAACTTCTCTCACAGCACCTTCGTGCTCAGAGGTTTCCCCGAACTGCAGGTACACCGGCGGCTGCTGGCGCTGCCGTTCTCCGCCTCCTACCTGTCGGTGCTGCTGGGAAACTCGCTGCTGGTGCACGTGATCCGTAGCGTGGAGAGTCTGCACAGCCCCATGTACCTCCTCATCTGTATGCTCTGCGTGGTCGACATCCTGCTGGTGACCACAATCATCCCCAACATGGTCCTCGGCCTCCTCTTCGACAGGGATGAGATCTCTTTGGCTGGCTGTTTGACCCAGATGTTCTTCACTCACTTCCTGTCCTCGCTGGAATCGACGTTGCTGTTGGCCATGGCGCTGGACCGCTACGTGGCCATTTGCAAGCCGCTGAGCTACGGCAATATCATCGACGACTCCATGTTTGTGAAGCTGCTGGTCCTCTCGCTGGTCCGCAGCGGCTCCGTTATGGGGGCGCTGGTCGGTTTGGCAGGTTCTCTGAATTTCTGTGGCTCCAACGTCATCCAGCACTGCTACTGTGACCACATGGCGCTGGTTAGCCTAGCATGTGACAACACGGCAAAAAACAGCGCGGCGGGCCTTGCTGTGATCTTCTGCTTCGTTGGCGTGGATGTGCCGCTCATTATCCTGTCCTACGTGAAGATCCTGAGAGCGGTTTTGCGAGCGGCGGCCGGCGAGGACAGCAGGAAGGCGTTTCACACCTGCGGTACTCACCTCATCATCATGATGTGTTTCTACCTGGTGGGAAGTGTCACATTCCTCTCTCACAACCTGAACATCACCATACCGACGGGCGCCAACACCTTCTTGGGACTCTTGTACATCCTGTTCCCAGCGGCAGTCAATCCCGTCGTCTACGGCATCCGGATGAAAGAGATCCGAAACGGACTGATCAGGATTTTTAAACTTGTCGGTAACAAAAAGAAAATAAGGACGATGAAAGTTTGTCCCGCAGGGAAAAAGGACAACCGCGATACAAACTAAAATGATGGTAATATAACCATAATAGTCTTAAAATGGTCATTTTATTCTACCTACCAGCGGTCAAATGTCAGAGGAGAGTCTCCGGAGACAAAACTCTGAGCATCTTGTTTAGATATATTGTAGTTTGACCAGTAAATAAATATTGAATGTTTTGTTCATCAACACTTCATTTTATCTGAATAGGGCCTGGAAGAAGATGGATCTGTCCCGAAGACAGAACAAGACATGCTGAGGGTATCAGCATGTTGTGGAGGTGGAGACGGCGGCTAGTGGTTGGTCAGAAAGATATTTTACTCTAAAATCATTATATTTGATCTCTTGTACTAGTTCAACTTTAATGATATTAAAACTTTAATATCATACAGTCATGACTGCATTGACTGATTGTTGATTATCGACTTTATTCTCGTTAAATATACATTTTATTTTTCACAAAGTGGTGCCTTTATTCTTAAAACTTATGACTTTATCACGGTAATGTTTGGACTTTTTTTAAATTATGTTATTTAGCCTCCGACAACCTTGTGTTTTCTCTCTGGTCTAAGGACATTTCTTCTTCTTCTTTGAGTTAGCTACTAACTGCCAAAAGTTGACAATGTCTATCAGATGCTTATTGCTACAAGCTGCTTCCTACTACTAAATGCTAATTGATCCTAGCTGCTAACTGCTACTATCTGCTAAATGCTTTCACCTGCTAAATGCTCTTTGTTGTCTATTGCTACTAGTGGCTAACATCTACAAGCTGTTAGCTGCTACTAACTGCCAGTTGATGCCACCTGCTAACAAGTACCTGTGAACTCAGGAGAAGGTATTTTTATATTTTGTCTTCCATGATAATCTTTTAAAAATCCACCATGTCAAATCAGGCGATCGCAGAACCATAAATTGGTGCAAAATCTTTTCAAAGAGAAGTTTGAGAACGACGATTCATGACACTGATGAGGAGGCGGGTCAATTGTGGCTTCGAAAGCTAGCGTTGTGCTAGTGGTCTTATATTCTATCTCATCTCGCCAACAACACTATTTCATTAACCTCTACTTTGAGCTTTCAGACGATCCATCGCCAAACAAGAACGGGCTTAGAGCCGATCCTTGTTGCGGTCCGACCTCCAACGGTGGCGTGGAGCGTCTCAGACGGCACATGGACGTTAGTTGATTATGTCATGCATCACGGCCAAACTGTCGTATGCCCCGCCCCCTCCACGTTCGGGCCCGATGGGAGGGATTTGTCGAAGACATCTTTTTATAGAATCGGACATTCCCGTTTGTGCCAAAGCTGTGTTTGAGGTCAGAGGTCACTGAACCGTCATTTAACAAACAGACAGACGGCAGCATTCTCAGAAATAGAGGTTGGCGTTATATTTTAATCCTGGATAAGAAGATCCTGATGGGGGAAAAAAAAACAAACACAAGGGTTCCAGCAAACATCCCTTTATTAAAGATAGAGTGGACACAGGTTTCTTCCTAGCCCCGTCAAAGTAAAAGACTAATGAAATACCGTTACAAATAAAGCAGAGGTTTTCTGCTTTACAAACGGATTCATTCGATCCGAGCGGTAAATATCTTCTCTCCATCATCACACACAGGACTCAAACACCACTGTACACCCGACTCAGGTCACCTGGAATATTAAACACCTGGTTTAATAAAATAAATGTCCGTTAAATAGACCCTGTCTTAAACCCTGCAGTCCCCCGACGCTTCAGTTCCTGTTGGATGTTTATCGACGCATTCAGAAGATCTCAAATGGACTAGATTTCATTTGGAACGCAGACGTTGTTCGGAAACATCGTCCGTTTGAAGGATCGCGAAAATATGTGGAATAAGTTTCCAACATTTGATTTTGGACAAAAATATTACTGTTTTCTACTGATAGATTGGTAGAAGGCTTTGAAGGGTGGAGGCGGGACAAGCTATTAGCCGTGGCTTGGACCTCTACATGAGGTCCAGTTTGTAGGGTTTAGAGGCCAAAATTCCAGTTATGAGCCAGAAGAATACAACTAGCTAACCTCGCTATCCAATAGTTTAGCAGAACCTGAAGCGACCTAGCATGAAAATATCATCGGCATACAGACGCATCGATTGATGAGCTTCTTTTAGATTGATTAAAGGCGCTTGATTTTCTCGCCACGCTTGGATAGGGAGGTGGAATATAGGTTAAATCTAACATTTTACACACTGCACCTTTAAATTCGTATTCGTAATTTCAAACGTCCTCACCAAGAAAAGGAAAATGATCTATTGATTTATATAGACTTCCTTTTTCAGTTGTGTCGAGGTACATAATTGTTTATTATGCTAAAATGTGCCCAAAATATATCCCTACTTTTTGAAATTTTACACTGAGACCCCGCCAGCCTCAGACAGGTGGCCCAGATTTTTAAGAAAAGAAGTAGACTCAGAATGTGCTCAACCAAACAGCTGAGCAGGACATTAAAGCTTTTTAAAGTCCTGAATGTTGTTCGTACATATATGAAGCGGTGATTCCCAAAGTTTGTGATGCTTCCCCTGATGGTAGGTGGAGGTACTGCAGCTTGGCAGCAAGATATCATTTAAATTACCATAAAATAGTCATAATAATTAAATATTTACAATTTTTAAAAAAGGCAATCAAACGATAAAACATTTAAATTTATGTGTTATCTTCATATATGTGACGTTTTTTTTTTTAACACACTTTTTTCCGGTCAGTTCATATCATGTTCAGGTAATTTTATTATATTTTTTTTGCACACGTTATGTTTATTTTCTGGTGCGTATATGGAGCAACTTTGTTTTTGTGATATTAATCGATCACATGGTAACGAGCCCATCTACGGCGGATTGGAATAAATTCATTTAAAATGCACGTTGGAACTTCGAACGCCATCTGTTCTCACGGCGGTTCAAGAGGTCGGAGTTTTGCACTTTATTTCTTATGTTGTGGCTTTTCAAATCCTAACGTGTGTGTGCGGATGAATTGTTAACGAGCACTGCATTGCTGTTCAGTAAAAAAATAAATACTCCATCTGGATCAGGGTTGTTATTGTAGTTTGTGTCGGCGGCAACATTTGAAAGTTCGGGAACGACGGACCTGAAAGAATCTCGTGCTAGAAAGCCGTTTCCTTATAGTTCACGAATACGGAGATATCATCTGCATATAACACGATAATCCCCCCAAACACCTCAATAATATAACCGTTATCATTCAATGTACAGAACAAACTTACAAACGCTGCGTTTATATCGGCGTCGGGAGAAGGGAGGAGCATCGGCCGCCTCACATGCTTGACCTCGTCGTCTAGCTGACTGTATCGCTATGGCAACACGCCACAGCGTCCGAGCGCCCGCCATTTCCTCAGGAAGTCCATCAGTAGTGACGTGCAGCAGTGTGAAGAAAAGACAACTAATTAATACAAACACTCGTCGCTAACATGACGGGAGGTTCCACTACATGGGGGTCCTCAGATTCTTCCAGCCAAAATATTAACACCACCCGACGCCGGTCCTCTTTACTTCCTCGTGTGATGTCGAGGCTGAAGTCAGAACCGTTTTCTGATTTGATCTGAATACCGGTGGAATCCGAGCGGTGGATAATTCACGATGTCAATAAAATATGGATGTGTGTCATGCAAACAAGGCCACTAGTTCATCTCAGCTGATTTGCGGCTCTCTCAATTTCAGGCTCCACTGCGGTGGGCGGGACATCCAGCGGATGGCTCCTCCTCCTCCTCCTCCGAAACCTCCGCAGCCTCGTCTGCACTCAATCCCACTGTCACAAAGTTGTCGGGGTTCATGAAGACTGTGATACCACAAACTAATCTCAACACAAAGTTACTCCTGCTCGCTCCCTAGTGGAGACACATAGAACAACGTGACATTAGAGGCATGCTACCGGTTGTCGTTACGATGCCGCCGCCACCGGGTCAAGTGTTCGCCGGCTGGTCGGCAAAAAAGTGGAGAGCTGCTCCGTCTGAAAACACACTGACGTCTACGCTAGCTTTTTACACCGCGGCAGGACGCAGAGGACGAACATGAACGAGAACACGAACGCGGCCTCACCGAGCGTTAAAGGTTGTCCAGATTTGACCTAAGGGTGACCTCCGTGACCTCCTCACTACAAACAGCAGCAGCAGAGGTGGCGGTGACGCCCGCCGCCTCTATCTGTCGTTGAGATTGGGCGACTCCGCCGGCTCCTCGTCCTCCTCTTTGTCGTCTTTGGCTCCGATCAGCCGCTGGCGGGCAAAGTCTTCAAAGATGATGTCATCGTCGCTGAGGGGGGAGGAGGAGGGTTGTTTAGGTCAGGGCAAATTCAAAAGACTCACGTAAAACATCTCAGATGAAGGCGGTGAAGACTGAGATTTTGTGTAAAATAACTTCATCCGCACCAAATCTGAACTTACTAAAACCACAAAATTCATAAATTATGCCTTTTGAAGATAAAACTCCCTCCAGCGTGGAAAGTATAAAAAGTGGCCTTTCCCAAAATCAATCCAGTTCTTCCTCTCGTGTGTATGTTGGTATTAGATTTGGAAACGATCCGTGAAACAGTTTTTGAGCTATGGCGTAAACGTGACGGATCTGCGTTAGACGCTGTGATGACGATTCCATAATATCCCGACTTTGTTGGAGGCCTTTTGTTCTTACACACATTGGATTTTGCCCGAGGTGGTGATTTAATAAAATAAATTTGCATCCTGGGGCCTATTTTCAGGCTTCCAAAATCAATGTCCTACATCAGATCTTTGAAAGACAAACTTGAATGAAGCAACAAAAGAGTTTCAGAACATTGGCGTTAATTTGCTTTGACAGGCGTGAATGTGACTGTTAGACGAGAGCACGGAGAATGTCAACGCCGTTAGCCGCGGGTTTGATCATTTCATCTCAAAGCGTGGAAAAACATATAATTTCATTTAATTTTCTTTTATCCAACAGAAATATGCGATATTAGGCCTCTTTAACGTCAGAAAAGAACTCCTGTGAGCCGTTTAATTTCAGGGAAGGTCAATTACATACTTCAGCCACTAGGGGGAGATTAATATCCCAAAATCACAGTTTTCGGGCCATAATTTCTAAACCGTTTTTTGCAAAAAAGAAAAAGGAGCACAAGGAAAATGATCTCATGTATATCTATTATTTTACCATAATAGTTCATATTTTACTCTCTATGGGGAACTATTCTGTAAAAAAAACAACTGTTTTTGGACATAACTTCACATTTAATATGAGGAGTTCCATCAGGGGGATTGGGGGCTTTTTAAAAAAAAAGTCTACTATTTATTACAATTTATACAGTTTAATTTAGCCAGACTTGTTTGATTTGATTTCATATACCTACATTATGTATCCTGTTACATTATTACAATGGATCTTGATTATTCCCCTCCGTCCTGTCTCACACTCAGGTGCTTTAATTTATTCGCATTGACTGATAAAAAAACATAAATGCGACCATTAAGATTGAAGTTATGCCATTAAAACGCTTAAATCCAATATTTACCATTGAAGGATTTCACCTCTGATAAATAAGTACTTTACTTTCTTCCAGCCGCTGGATACATCATAACGATGAATAATTTGTTCGGTGTGAAATCACCGGCGGTAAAACGCAGCGTCGACTCCCGACCGTCATTTTCTGACAGCAGGATGAGTTTTCCAGCTCAGAGCCCATTTCCTGCGGCGCCGCAGCATTAAGACGCATTAAGGCCGAGGCCCTGGAGACGCGACGCTTAGTGCTCCAGCGGGGCCGAGGGGAAGAACCTCTCTGCTGTCGGGCTTATCGACGAGGAGCCCATCAGACTGCAGAGGGAGACGGCGGCTTACTTTGTGTCAAACTCGATCAGGTTTGTGTCGATCTGAGCTTCATCTGGAGCTGCAGCAGAGAGAGAGAGAAAGAGAGAGAGAGCATCACTGAGAGGAAGACCACAAACAATCATCTCAGTCACTTTGTACACTTTCAGCCCTTCATTTGATTCCAAGTAAATAAACTCACGAGGCAGACGATCAATCGGTGGACAGTCCTAGTCGTAGTCATGCGCTAAAGAAAAGCTTCTGTCTTCCTCTTCTGTTAAATCTCAGGACGTCGTTTCTTGTCCTTTTTTTTTTTTTTTTATCAGCCGTCATTTTAAAGCTGAATCTGATTTTTTATTAACATGTTACAACAATTTCATCGCAAATAAAAACAGGCCAACGACGTCGTCCCCTAACATTAAAAATAACAAGAATAAATTAAAGTGAAATTATATATATACACAAGATAGATCTCCTAGTGTAGATTCACATGAGCCAATTTTGATATAATTGAAAAAATAGTTAAGTAAAAGTTAAAAAAAAGCCCTGATGAGTGAAATACGGGTAATTACTGTAAAATATGAAAAAGTCTGACCTCGTTCATGAGGTTAATGTGGATTAATACTAGGGACAGTTTGCAGACATGTCCTCTTCCATTCGGATGTCTAACATCTCCAGTCTCTTTAAACTTCTTCATTATTGATCTAACTGTTCAAACTGACATTTTGAACTGCTGAGAGATGTTCTTGTCTCCATTGTCAGATTTGTGCAGCTCTACAACTTTTCTTTGCTCCTCATTGCTGTGTTCTCTGGTCTTCATCATG
>VRLP01004150.1:0-52975 GCA_009660295.1 Lophius piscatorius
GTGGTTTATTAATATTCACACTCTGTATATATATATATATATATATATATATATATATATATATATATATATATATATATATATATATATAGATATACACACATGAAGAA
This sequence comes from Lophius piscatorius, assembly GCA_009660295.1. Taxonomy (NCBI): domain Eukaryota; kingdom Metazoa; phylum Chordata; class Actinopteri; order Lophiiformes; family Lophiidae; genus Lophius; species Lophius piscatorius. Next base: position 111 of record VRLP01004150.1, read on the forward strand.
CACTCCAGAGTCTGTATTTCATCTGGCACTCTGTGTGAGCCAAAAATAACTCCAATGATTCTTCAATGAGGGGCATACCACTCCTCTGAACCCAAACTTTTCTCATGTTGTCCTGCTTGTGTGGAGTAGAAATAATATAGCGCAGTTGTTCTTTGCAATATTAAAGAGTTATTCGATTTTTAAACGTGTTCTGACACCACACAAGAGCGACTCTCCTTTGCTTCCTTCTAAAGCCATTCCGTGGGCTTCCTCTCTACCAGACACAAACACAAACACAGAATCCAAAGAAGTGCATGAGCAGTCTGATGTTGGCCCGACCGGTGGGCTGCCCCAAACACTAGAGTTAATGCCCTTCTAGAGATGTTCCGTGAAATGTTCTGCATTTGATCAAAGCCCCCCAAAAAAAGAGAAATAATATGTGAATTAGACTGTCATCATTGATCCTAGCACTTTGATGCCTAAAGGTAGCTTGCTGTTTTGTACAAGAACATCCATTATGTAGGTGTTTTTAGAGCTGCACTTGCTCTCCACTGACTGCAGTGCATGACGGGAAATGCCTGATGAAAGAGCTGAATGGAAACTGTTCTGGTTCCAGGTGGACAAGACATGCCCAGCCTGAATACAACCAGCCCTGTTCAATCAAATCACCACGTAAATAGTCCATTAGATGGAAAGAGTTGGATCATCAGTCTCACCAGACTATGCCAAATTCAAAATAAACTCCAGGAGAGATGAAGAAGGTGACTGAAATAAATCAGTCTGGTAAATGTTGCAAAGCTATTTCTAAGTGTCTGGGACTCCACAGATCCAAAGTGAGACACATGATCTGCAAGCCTAGAAAACAACAATGAATCTTTCCAGAAGTGGTCGACCTTCCATGATTCTTCAAAATGCACTGCGAGGGATCCAAAGAAAACATCCAGTGAGATGCAGGTCCCTCTCATATCAATTACGGTCAGGGTCGATGGCCCTCTCTTCAAAAGACCAACAAAGTGTCTGTGAAGAAAATTATAGCCACGGATGAGTGGCGAAAGAGCTTTACAGTTCATATGACTTTTGTGACAACATGGCTTGATAACACTCAGAGCTTTTGAGAGAATCTACTATGAACTGATGAGTTGAAGGTTGAACTGTTTGAAAGACAGGGGTCCCGTTGAATCCGGCGTTAACCCAACACAGCATTCCACAAAACACATTATTCCTAGGATAAAAACATGGAGTCGGCAGTGGAACAACCATAAATGATGTTCATTATCAGAGAGAAAGAGAATGTCATGTCATCGGTCCGTGAGGAGAAGCTCATAAAAAACTGGGTGATACAGCAATATTATAATCCCAAGCAGAAGACAGAAGAAGAAGTCCACCTCTGAATGGATCAGAAGAAATAAAAATCAAAGTTTTTCGAGGGACCTAGTCCATTTCTGGACCTGAACCAATTGAGATGCTGCGCTGGGATGTGATAACATCAGTTCATGCTCACTAACTCCCAATTGGGCTGAAATTCCACTACATTGATCTCAGAGACTGATATCCAAGTTATCAGAAGCGTTAGGATTTTTTCCCAGACTTAAATTTCCTTTAAAGAGCCAACATAGTTTAGAAAGAGAGTAAGAGAGGTGGAGATGGTGGAACTAACAAGAACAACCCCTGCATGTAGACAGATCTCAGCTCCACTAATGTGTAAGGTATTTATTCCAACTCCTGCTAACGTTTCGGCTATTAAGCCTTCATCTGAGCAAGAGGAGGATATGAAGGAGATCAAGCAGTTTATAACAGGTTCTATGCAGTTGGTCTTTGATGTCACAACGTGAGGATCAAAGGATCACAGGATGAGAGTAATAGTGCCAACATTTTCTCTCTTTCTATACTCTTTACATGTTTTTATGTGAGAACAACATACTAACACAAAAGGAAAGACACATTCACTTCCACTATCCTATAGTTCAGAAATCACCAGGATGCGTTCTGATACTTACGTCAACATATCACTTAAAGTATGAGACGCATAAAAAACTAAGTTGAATATGCACGTAAAATATTATCTGGACAGATGTGTCCAAAAGCTTTTACAGGCTAAATATCTAACATTTCTGTTAGATAATTCATCCCGCTGGAGAGGCACAGCTCTGCTGGACTGATTTATATACAGCTACAAACTCATTATGAGCTTATTTACATGAGAATGTGCATAGAAAAAAAAGGAGATTGAGCAAGGAAGAGAAATCCCTGGCCACCTCTGCAGCATTTTAATAGGCTATACAGTCATATGCAAGCATTGATTACGGCCTACCAGCTGACATAAGGGTGACCAGGCATAATATAATATATAATATATTAGCACTTTGAGATTTGATCCAAAGGTAAAGTGCGTTATAAATTAAATGTATTATTATTATTATTATTATTATTATTATTATTAATATCGGAGCCAATCAGTATTAGCTCTAACAGGACTGTTGGTGATTTTCTGCACAGACTGAAGGCTGTTGGTCTCTTCTCTGCCCACCGCTGCTGCCACCTGCTCCCGTCCCATGCCTGGCAAGAAAAGGTTTCTCTCAAACAAAGCTACTGTCATTGGCCCCATTGTCAGAGCTAGTGCACATGCTGCTCTGAACAGATCTGAAAAAGGAAAGAATATTCCTCACTTTTTATTTACTTCCAATCAGCTACACAAAAAAAGTCAAATCAGTTTATTTTGCATGGCATTAAATTGTAATAAAAAGTTTTCTCAAGGCAAACAGAGCACATCTAGATGATACCCCGGAAGTCCCTCAAACAATGCGTCTAAAACACAATTCCATTCAGATTTTAAAAAAAGAAAAAGTTTTAATGTCCTCTGGGTGCAGTCTAATCTAATCTGATGAGATTCAGGATCTACTTATCTCTATTTTTCCATTTTATACGGAGCATTTTTGACGGGGAGACAAAAGGCAGAGAGACAAATTCCGCTAATGGCAATGAGAGAGGACACTATATCTAAAAAAAAATGTATCCTCTTTAAAAAAAAAACTTCATCTATGCACCAACTTTGGTTCAGTTAATAATGACGGATTTGGATTAGATTTTCTCTGGATTTGTTCTTTGTGCTACAGTACAAAGAACATCTTATTATGAACATGAGTCCATAATTGTGTTTGTCTTTGGACGATTTGTTTCCGCTATGCCTTTCTAAACTTGTCAGGCTGCTGACCATCTGACATTTCCATCTGTCTCCATAAACTCGAGCATTCTGGGGTTATTTGCCCTCTGTCCACCATCCAGCAGTTCTCATGGAAACCAACAGACTCATTCCTTTTCTCTGTGGGAGGTTTGCCATTTTTTCTTGCTTATCCAAACAAACAACGACCCGGGCGATATATCCACAAAACATGCCCCCAAAAATCGAGCAACATATTCATCAGAGTGAGTGTCTTCCATTTTTTTGGTGAGCCGAGAGTAGTTTATATTGATTTGGATATATGCCGTGGAAAATATGACCAACCTGCAGTCACCTTTAATCAAGATTTCATGTCCATACATTTTCTGTAACCGTTTATCCTACACAGGGCCACGGGGGGCTGGAGCCTATAGCAGCACAGACATTGGAAGAGCATGCTAACGCCACACGGAAAGGTGAACTGTGGATTTGAACATCTTGAATTTATAAAGAAAATGTAGATTTGTAGAAAAAAATCAAAATGTCCGAAGGGACATACATTCATTTAATTCTTATATGTGTATCTTTTAACAATCAAGGGCACTCTTGATGCTGGTCCCAAGCCCAGATAATGAGGAGGGTTAAAGGAAAAAAAAAATTGGGTTCGTTATTGTTTGGATGGAAAAACTCAACTGGGATAAACCAAAGAAGAAGTGCAACCAAAGAAGACGAAGATACTGTTTGTGTCAAATGAAGCTGGAATGTAAATTTTACATGATATGCTCTGGACAGAAGGCCTTGCTACAGACTTACCTTAAAAATCATGCTTCCATGTAAACAGCAAATATCAAAACTCTGAGCTAGAGCCAGAAGATAAATATATAGTTTACAAGATATGGTACGTACAAGAAAGTGATTACAGATAGACTGATGTCCCCCATTATTACTATTATTATCTTTATTATTAATAAAGTTATTACTGTTTAATATCTATATTTTTCTTTAAGATTTTCTGGGCGTACATGCCCATATTTATGGGACAAGTGGAGGGAGACAGGAAATGGGTCGAGACTGGGAGATGAGATGCACCAAAGAACAACAGGTGTCACTGACCTTCAGCTGCTGCACAGCTGGCGTGCAAACTCTACTGACCGAGCTGGATGACCCCACCCCGTCATTTTAATGACAGGGGGTTTAAGCAAACATATAATTAAGATTAATTTCTCTAAACACTATTGGAGCCTTTGGACATACTATGGGAGAGCTGTGAGATTGATTGATTGAAAATTCATTAATTAATCATCCTGTAGAATATTTTTTCAAATAAAATGTCAGAAGATTGATGAAGCTGTCCATCATTGGTTCCTATACTTAAGAAGACCTCCTCATATTACTTTTACTGTCAAAAAACAGGCTAACCTCCAAAAATGTTAAATGCAATGCTACAAAAGACAAAGAAAAGCAGCACATACTCATAGTGGAAGAGATGAGCATTATTGGGTCTGTTAGTCCGGGTCAACATCCAGATGTGAATGTGTGTGACTATGTAACTGTGATCAGGTCACTCCTGCAAACAAGATAGGACTCTTCTCAGTTAAACTTTACCAAATAAATGAGAGTTAAACTGAAACTACATAAAATTATTTAAACTATGAATCAATTCATCAATCAATCAATGAAATACAGTTCACACAGTTTGTAGACTCAGTAGCTACAAACTGCTGAGAGACCAGTCAACACCAGGACTAATTCACTCTATCTGAACCATTTCCATCATAAGATTCAAAGGATGGAAACTGGGCTCATCCTGACACATCATTATCATCAATATCAACCAAGGATACAGTTTTAATGCTTTTATTGATCTATTCTCCCATCTGTTTTGTGTAACTACTTATCCAGCTCAGGGTTGTTGCAGATGGTTGGAGCCTCTCCCTGCTGACATCTGGGTGAGAGGCAGGGTTTGCCTGAACAAGCAGCCAGTTCATCACACATAGAGACAGACAACCATTCACACTTTCACACCTATGTGAAATTTAGGCTCACAAATTCCACCGACATTGTATGTTGCTGGACTGTGTGAGGAGGCCAGAGCACAAGGAGGGAAGAACAGCTGCACAATGAATCTGGACCTGGAGCCTTTTTGCGTGATTATGTCTAGTCTAGTTTTGACAAATCACAAAAAAGAGGAAAAAATGATAACTGGTTTCAACCCACAACACGTGTTACTCACGCAGGAGTGGAGTGATTCCCCATATAATATAGGCAATAATGCATATCGCTCCACGTAAAATAATAAACTAATAATCATGCTCAATGCCCTTTAAAAAAAAAATATTCTCTTTATTATTATTAGTAATAAATATTGTTATCATAAAAAGGACCACAGACATCACTTGCATTACTTCCTGGTTACAATCAGAAAAGAAACTCCTCCAGCAACACTGACAGGAGCGGACCAGTTTACAATAACGGTCTAAAATCTATTTGCACATAACGGGCTGGATCAAAAACATCTATTTCTTGGTATTATTTTTATCATTATATCCCCGAGAAGTCAGAGATATTATGGCATCGTCATCGTTGCGACTGCCACAGATCCTTCCTGTTAACACAGTAACCTTGAAAACCATTTCATGGATCATTTTCACATTTTATACCCACATATACCTCAGTGCAATGAAGGACTGGAGTGATTTTGTTACAATTGGCTGTATATTCCAAACACCGGCAGGAGCTTTATCTCCAAACATTTTTAGTCCATATTTGCTGAATATGAATTGACGAGATCTATCTTGTATTTGTCATATCTTACTTTAATAGTTCATATTTAATGTCGAGGTGGATCTTCTTTTTTATGCAAACACTGTTCATCTGACATAAGCTGAGGAGTTCAATCAGGGAGATTTCTTGTACAAGACGGGGGATTTGGGACTATTCTGGGGTATAACCATGCAGTCGGTGACCACAGTGTGAACCTAGCTGATTTTTATACCTAAGTTAGCCAGAAGGAATAGAATTTATTGAAAAAGGCAAGAAATCCTCTCATTTGAGTGACATAAACTAGTGCATATACCAGGGCATTTTCCCCATTGTAGACCAATAGCTATGATTGATCATTTACCGAAATTGATATTCTGATGTGTGCGTTATGGATCAACACATCCATATAAGAAGGTAGGCAGGGGTGAGTAGAATGACAGACACCTCTTTAGTCGATAAAAGTAGAGGTAAATTCTACAGGGGGAGATTAAGGGACAGACAGTCTCTGCGGTATGCTATAAAGAGAAGCAGGACTGCTGTGGTGACCCAAAGGAGCGGCTCATAAATGGCTGCGCTGATGTGCAAAGGGCAAAGTAGAAATGTTAAGTGAAGGGAATGAAAATGAAGCCCGGAGGATCACTCAGTCCATCGCCACCAAAGCAACTCCTTGCTGTTTTTCACATCGAAAAGTAGCAAGGAGTTTGTTTTAATGCAATCTAGTAAGGTTTGTTATGTGTTCATAAGATTAAACACATGGAGTTGTACTGCGCTTAAATTAAATATTTTTACATCTTCAGTTTCGTAAAAATCTCAATGTGTGTCGAGTGTTTTTTCTGGTGATTACATCAGAGATGCCATGTAACAACCATTTCCAAACGGATGTAGCAGCGTTCTGGAGACCTTGTCACTGGCAGGGATCAAGCCTTAATGAAATGTGTCGACCCTTATCCACCAACACTCTGCAGTTGACGGGTCAGCAGTGGTGGCACTTTAAAGAACCTATTAAATTGTAACGCATGCTGTCATGGCGTATTAAAGCTCTCTGAATGCTGGGTGCAGAGCAGCCCTGTTAAATTGGATATTGGGTGTTTTTTACAATTTTGGTTTAAATGATAAAATCAGTTTGACGTGTGTCCAAGGCAATAACCTCAGGGTGAAAACTCAGTGAAACTTGTAATGCTCAGCTCTAAACTCTGTAAAAAAGTGTTGGGTCAACTTATGGACTTATATCAGGAGAAAACAAAACATAGAGAGAAGGCCGAAGGCCGAAGGCTTATCAGAAGTATTTTCTTCTGCCTTCATTATATATGCATATTTGCATAGGGCCCTATTTCTAACACGAATCACCCACAATGCAACTATATCTTCAGAAGAGGGGTTGGCCTTTGATTTCTGGAAGTAAATGTGAAATTGTGTTGGACAATTATCCCTTCTTCTATTTAAGCATTTTCTTCCTTTTATCGGCGGTTGGTTGAGATGGTATCAGGCTAAGAAGGGTATCCAACACAATCCAACAATAATTACAGTATCTCCAGACATCCATCTCATTTCAGGAAGCCATGAGTTCATACTTTGCATTCCCATCCAGAGCTCATGAGCGTAGATACTACGCCTTTACTTGAGGCAGAAACTCATCAGCAGCCTAGCGGGAGTACCGATCTCTGTCAGAGAACCATTGCATCAACCTCTTTCTACTGCGCTGTAAATCGCTAAACTGCATACTGAAGATCATGGACTGACGAGTCCAACAGTACCGAATACTCTGCAAAGAGAAGATATGAGGTTCTGAGGTTCCCAAATAAGATTATCTTCTCCCCCTAACTGCACCTTGAGATTGCCTCCACAAATATCACAAACAGGATGGGAGACTAAAGGCAACCTTGATGGAGTCCAACACCCTCTGAGAATGTCTTCGGCTTTGTGACAAAAACAGGGACACAACTCACTTGGCTAACAACTGCCCAGTGCCCCATCATCTCGCAGGAGTATGGATGAGCAGGATGAACTGCCATGACACCCCAGGAACTCTTAAAGAGTAAAGAATAGGTCCTCTGTTGCCGACAAGGATGGAATCTATAGTTCAGAGTGGTGACTCTACAGTGGCCACTTGAACATGGCCATATCAGATTCTACATCCCCATTATAAATGATAGCCTGCTACTGGCTTTATAATAGCAGGATTTATTCCATACAACCACAATTTATGAGATTATTATTCAATATGCTCTCCTCAGTCGGAAGTTACTACAAATAGTACAGCAAGTAACCCCACCAAAAAATTCCAAACTTGGTATTTTCATACTCACTTCTTTTGTGAATTGGTAAATGGTCTGTACTTCTATAGCGCTTTTCTAGTCTACTCGCCAACTCAAAGTGCTTTTACAACATGAGTCAGCATTCAACCATTCACACAAACATTCATGCAGTGATGACAGAGGCTGACATGCAAGGCGCCACATGTTCATCAGGAAAAGTAACCATTCACGCCATCATTCATTCACGGGTCGAATCAGCGACCTTCAGATAGGTGGACAACCACCCCTCCAACTGAGCCATCGATGCTCAGTTGGAAATAACAAGCTGCTGCGAGTTAATAAGTGATCTTCAGTCAGAGGTGAAAAGATCACCTCCAGCTCCATGTCTAATGCCCACACAAGCTGCGGATTGATTGCATAAGGCTACAATAAAACAACGAGCAAGCCATGAGCAACAAAATTGTCTGATGAAAATTGAATGTGAGCCCCAGACAATTTAGAATTGATTTTCAGTTCTACATATTGAACGATAATGTTGTATTAGCATCTTTATTATTAAGACGACAATGATGAAGCCCACTGCATTATCTCTGACTGTTTTTCAATTAAAACTATGTCTATGCTGTTGTCCATGACAGCAAGGGTAAATCCCCAGAAAGACCCTGATCCCCTGCATTGTACAACCAATTCCCTGATTGAACCCCTCAAATTAAATGTGAAGTTACGTCCAAAAAACGGGGTTTTAGTGAAAAAGCTTGGCGCAGTCAGTAAAATATGAACTATCACAGTGAAACATGATATAAGCAAGATAGCTCTCTTGGAGTCAATTCATATACATCAAATCTGGACAAAATGGGACCAACAGTTAATTAAGTTATGTCCTAAAAACAGTGTTTTTTGTTTTAAATAAAAGGTTCCCCCTACTGAGTTAAATATGAACTAATAGAGTAAAATATTACATATACAATATAGATCTCCTTGATTCGATTAATATGCAGATTTGGACTAAATCAACGGTTGAGAAATTATAACCGGAAATCTTTCCGGGATAAAGCACCCCTTTGTGTCAGATATACACAACCGACTTTTCCCTAAATAATTCCAGTTCTTCCTCGCACTAAGGTCTGTGATTGTATAAAATTTGAAAATGATCCATTAAATGGTTTTTGAGTTATCACATCAACAACAATATACAGCAGCAAATGAGGCAGTATTGATGATTCCATGATAGTGTCTGGTTAGGGTTAACCCTTAACCCTGGGTAAAAATGTTATATGAGAAAAAAAATTTAAATCACGATTGCTAAGCCCTGAGTAGCTTCGACAGGTACAACTTCCTGCATCCCTCAACCATCAATAAGATAGAGCCACCTGTACAGAGCCTGAGAGCCAAAACCCAGGTATAAAAAGGATTCAAATACATCACTCTTAGTTGTGTGCTAATTATTCACGTCAATAATTTTACCTATTACTGATTTATATCAAATCAGATCTTCTATCATCTTGTGGCTAAATACCAAGAAAATAATGTTCAGAGAAACTTTAGTAAGACAATCAAAACTATAATTTCTGGACTCAAAATGATACTTTGCAAGTCTGACAGGCGTCCTTGACAAGGCAAGGTCATGGCGACTCAATTGTCAGAGCTTCACAAAGGCCCCTTTAATAAACAGTTGTCCTTTAAGTCTACTGTAAATCCCAGGCTACTGCATCCGTGCATTATTGGCTGGGATGTTGTCAGCCCCCCTCCAATCATCAGTGACTCCATGCGCCTCTTTTGTGCAGTTGCCAGGGCACGGTTATAAACAAAACCGTATACATGTGTTATCTACATGATATCATCTCCATTGAACTTCTTATGGACCTTATCTAACCCTTGGGCCTGTTTGCAAATTGTCATCAACCCCTTTAGCAACCCTTTCATGCAACCATTTAAATAACACTGAGACAGTGAAAAAAATCTATTCAACTAATTCAAATGTTTCTATTATGAAATGTAATAGAGCAAATAATTTGAGGAGAGATGGGGCGAAGTTTTAATTATGAGACTTCCAGACTCCCTGATTCACTGGCAGTGAGTTAGACACTAACTGTTTGATCACATCTAATCTGCTTTCAGGCTGAAGCAGCTGGAAATCTGATAATAACCATAGTAGTAGCTCAGTCGTAACTCCCAATCTACGAGGAGGGAGTACGTGAATGGGTTGTTGTTGTTTTGTTTAGAAATCCCTCTCGATGTAAATTGGTTTTCTTAGTTGGTTTTTTCATTCTGTGTTCAAACTGCTTAAGTAGCAAACATTTAAGTTCAAGTTAGGTAATAATTAAATAAAGTGATTTCAGTCTTAAAAAATATTTTACTTAGTAATTTTTCCCGACTTTCTTTTAAGTAAGGCTGAGAGGAACAGTAAAATAAGATTAAGAACTATGACAAAACAAAAATGATGATTGACCCCAGATTACTTAAACTGATGTTCTGTTCCAGATATTTACAGATAATTTGCATTTACATCTTTATTACAAAGATTTATATGATGAAGCCAGCTTTCTTGACTGTTCTCTACAGTTCTCTGAAATGCCTGACCATCACATCCGAACTGGGCTTAAAATCCCTCCATCCAAAAAAGATAGCAGGTTTGTATTTGTTGGAGGTGGGATGCATGATAAAGAAGCAGGTGGAGCATGTGGAACATTGGGCAGAGTGTGGAGGAGAGACAGACGAGCCTGTCACTGAACTGATGGTGAGCTCAGCAGAGTTTGAGTTAAAGTCAGCGGGCTCGGGCAAATAGCTTCCACTCTCACTTGAAAACAAACTGAACAGCGCAATGACTCCTGATAAATGGGACACAGGCTGCAAGAGCAGCAGTTGTTTGTTTTGCTTCTCATTTTGGCAGCTATGGTAATAGTTTAGTGGAGAACATCAGTGGCGTCTGGTGAGTTCAAAAATTGGGCTTGAAGGAGGCTACAGAAATAAACGCTTTCTTTAACTACGCGAAGAATAACTTCATGATCGAGTACCTGTTTTTACAACAAATGTTCAACATTCTTGTCACCTATGGTCTGTCAAACACATTTCATCTTTTCAATATGGTTTTGGCCTCAGTAAATGTGCCAAAAGATTTAATGTGTTCTGTTGCCAAGTAGTTTTGCGGTCTATTTTAAATGCTCTTATTTTGACAGAAAAAGGTGGAAGTTGGGTTAGCTAGTGTGTTGGGAGTTTTCTGCTTTGATGAGAAAATAAAGTACGAGCCTCCTGTAACAATACTCTAAATCTCCAGCAAGATTTATTATTTAGTAGTTTCTTAATACAGGTCAGTAAACTGTCTATAAACCACTAGAGTTAACGTTTCCTGTAGTTGAAGGGATTAAGCCACGTGAAAAAGCAAAAATAAACAAGCCCAACCCATTAAGATAACAGTGGAAATTACTGTGTAAACATATCCCATGTTCTTTTAAAAATAGATTTGTTTCTACTGTACATGATACATTTATTTGCTGTAAGTTTGTAGGGTGGAGTTTTATTAGCGATACCTGAGCCTGTTGCCGGGTGAAACAAAAACAGTTAAACTATGTAACACAAGCACTTTCCAAAATAATTAATTTCAACAGATAAATGTCAAACTGTTCATTTTTAAATGCTACCTTTGAGCTGCAATAGACTACTTTTAGTCATAACAGCTGGAAATAGTGACTTCAACTGAAGATTAATGTGTGATTTATTTTCACAGAATGTTTATTTTACATAATTAAAAATGGAAATGTCTTTATAACAGGAGCTGACTAGAGAGAGGTGGATATTTATTTTTCAAATTTCGATTATACTGTATAAAGTGGTGCTCTCTTGTGAAGTGGAATAAGAGTTGAAACAGTTTAATCAGTAAAGCACAAGGATTTTCTGTGTTTATCTTGTTTGAACTGATAATAAATCACAGGGAGGCAATCTGGAGGGATCGATTTGCTATTATTCAGTTAACGATTATTTGTGTTACGATCCCTGGGACCGTAACACATGAATGCATGTAGTGACAATTTTCAATGTCTGTATCTGCAGAATATATCAAAGATATAAAATAAAAAATCAGTTAAAGGGAGGTGTTTTTTCCCAGTGTGTTTTTCCTCATATCTCTCAATTGGGAGATCACTCACATTTGAATTTATACTTCTCATTTTGCGCTGGAATGACGCTGAAATGCTGTGCAGCATCTGACATAAAATGCATCTACCACCAGAGCAACAGCTGTAAACCTGAGGGATAGCTGTTCTGTGCCTAACAACAGAAGAAAAACAAACTCATCCCAAAATCAGAAATAATTATGTGAAAAATAAAGAAAAAGAAGTTAGATAAATAGATAAATTAAAGTCACGTATCCAGGGCCTTCAGTTTATCTTTCAGAATTACAAAAGCTTTTTGGCATGTTCAGATATCATTAAACTCAAGGTAGAGTCAAAATTAACTGTAAAAGCCTTTAAAGATTGGTTGAGTCGTCATACATTTGGCCATGTGGATACAGAAATTTGGTAAGAATTATCAAAACTTTGACCTTTATATCAAATATCGTTTCCTCTAAAATAACACCAAAGGTAATACCTTTGTAGTCTATAATGAAGATGGTTTTGTTTTTCCTATTTAACCATTCAATAAATATTTTCCAGAACATCTGGGTATGAGACAGGAAACAAAAAGATGATCCGTTGTTTCGATATCACCATTACAGAAAATACCTTTAATCGTACGAATTTGCATGAAGGGTAGGCGACATTAAATATGTCTTACTGGAGCTCATGAATCTAAATTCCAATCATATAGAGGTTTGTGAATTGAGAGGTGGTTTGAAAGTACAAGAATATATTTTCAGGGGTTGCATTCAAAGTCGATTTCCGAAAAAGATCGTTGTAAGCCATTACATCTTATTTTTTGTCCAGCAGGTCTATTACCTACCAAATGTTCCTCTCCATCCAATCTTCATAGAAAAAAAGATTTCCTTCTGTTGAAGCATATACCTGTTGCTCCACCATTACAGATTTATGGAGTGTGACGTTTTTCACTGTAAAACATTTTCCAGAATAGTTAAACCTTCTTGTGATATTTTGAAAGCATACGATTTGGCGACATTATAATCAGAATTCTAAATAAATGATATACCACCAATCTTTTCAAATACATTTGGAAGTAGTATGTGCCAGTTAATAATAATAGCAGGGGATTTGACAAATTGTTTTAACCACTTCAGTTCTAGAGTTCTGTTCAATCATTCAAGGTCTATTGCTTTCTGCCCACCTTCAGAGAGGTCTTTAACAGTGACAGCTTTTCTTAAGCAATGAAATTGGATTTTGCAGTACAAATTTAAGTTGAGTCATATTCTTAACAAATTCTAAGCTCAGGTCTAGTGAGGACACAGGTTGAATACCTCAAGAGAGGTATTTCCACCTTGGTGAGATATGTTCGACCAAAATTGGACCGAATTCTGTGTAAGTTTGAGTTAACATTCATCTATTTTCTTCGTCAAGATCAGCAGTTTGTGTTCCTTCAAATCTTTTGTTCAATAAATATAGATATTTTACCAAAGTTTTAACAAGTATATCATAAATGACAATCTGCGAATGTTCATGAAAAGGTCGTAATTCACTCTTCTGAATGTTGAGGTATAATCCAGACGCTTTGGAAACAAGGTTGTATTATCTGCAAAATGATTTATTGCAAGCTCTGTACCAAACGCATTCCTTTTTTTTCAAGTTATCAAAGTCCTTTGTCATGATAGAAAGCATTTCTGCTGCTAAAATGAATAGTCCTGGGCTAGCTGGACACTACTGTTGGATTCCACTTCCAATACAAAAACGGGCTGAGGTTCCATAAGGTAACAAACACAACTATTAATTTTAATAGCTGTATAAAGTCTCCACAACCTGTGAAACTGTTTCCAAAGCCAATAATCTAAAATAAGCAGGTAAGAAATAGATGTCCTGGTCTACAGACAAGACAATATGTCTATTTTCAATACAGCATCAAGGAAATATGAAAAGTCTGATTTTTACAAATGTCTGCAAACAACCGGGAGACTAACTTATTGACTTAATATACAGTTTTGTCACAGAGAAAGCAGGTAAGAGGGTGTGCACTGATGTCACATCGCTGCTGGAACACACACCCCCCTCAGTCAGAGTGAAAAACACTCTCTAACATGACTACCTTTACTAGTGGAAACTTTGGTAATATTTCACTGTGTTAGCACACCGAAAAACATTCCTAAGTATTGGTACCAGCATTTGGACAAAGTCTATCTACAATCTAATCTTAATGGAAACTCACCTGGTCTTCAAAGGACAAAGCCTGTCCAACGTCACGGGGGAACCCATCGATGACGATACCATTAGCGTCCGGAATCTTCATGATCTTCTGTTTGATCTCCGTTATTGTTGTCTCCTGGAAAACAGGAAAAGTGACATGATTCATTATTATCTTCATCAGTTAGTGTCTTAATATCAGAGCAATAGGCAAGATTTTCACTGCTAGATAAATAATTACCACAGCACCAGACAGTTCACCAAAAATACACACATTCTTTAATCCAGCAGACAACATCACTCGTACAAAAAAAAAAGAGATTCAGGTCAAAGCAGAAGTCTTAATTCAAAGTATCCACTCCAGAAAAGTGAAGAAGTGCAGGTTGTCAGAGTAGAGAGTTAAAAACCTTTAACATTTCTAACTGACTGAAAAATCATTATCTACCCTTCTTTACTTATCAAAACTTCTCTTTTTGGTTGAGTGTCCACATTAATATTTATGTTCAGCCTAGCTAACACACCTTCCCTTACTTCAATCTCAAATGAATGTATTGTGGTCACTATCAGCAATTAAATAACATAATCAGAAATACTAAATGTATCCTATAAACTATATTAATATAAAAATATATACAATACAGCTGTTTTTTGTTTTGTTCACTGATAATAATTATCTATTTATAATTTGATAAGTACAAAGCCTTTAATTTGATGGGCTAGAGTTGACATGTCAACAAAGAAAGCTGTGTCGGCCTGCACCCTCCTCAATGTGTGATAATCCGTCCACTCTCCCTTAAACACTAAATGTCTGCCTGTTACACGTGCATGGACATGGGTGCTAAACACATTTGCATAAGCTGAATTCGCCTTTATTTTATTTCATTTATTTAATTCTAATTCTTCTTTTCTGTATATAAGAGAATCGGATTTTTCCCAATTGAAGGAGCTGAGCTGGGTCAAGTACAGGTCAGGGAGGGTAATTATATCGCTACAATAATAAATGCCTCAGATGTTACACTTTCTTGTTTTTGAACAAAGAAGTTACACTTTATATATTCAATTTTTTAAATAGAACACTAAACTAAGATTAATCTATGACTCATATATGAACTGCTTTAATGAAGCAGTTGTTTTGTAAAATGTTTTGTATCATAAATAGGTTTAAACAATTACAGTAATGGTTTTGATGTGAGATTACTATTCCTGTTATGTACTTATTGTGATACCATCATGGTGTCATATATTTAGTCGCGTGATTTGACCAAGTAAATGGACAAAGGGATCATGTTATTGATTTCATGTTGTACGAGGGTATAAATATGACGCGACATAGCCCTAATTCTTTTTTTACATTAGTCACAATGGTAAAGACCAGAGAACACAGCAGAGATGTGCAAAGAACAGTTGTAGGGCTGCACAAATCTGGCACTGGATACAAGAAAATGTTAAAAAGAAAAAGTTAAACATTCCAGTGTCAACAGTCAGATCAATCATTTTGAAGTTTAAAGGGATTTGAAAAATAAAAAATAAAATAAATAAATAGATAAATGTCAGCCTGGAAGAGGACATGTTTGCAAACGGTGAGGAGGTATTATTGTTGGAATAGGTTGAAATAACTGATGTCAAGAAAACACAATATAATGCAAAGTTAAAATAATCTACTTGAGAAACAAGTCTGTTTTGAAAATGTAAGAGTAGAATTACCGATATTTGTGAAGAAATTAAAGGATACACTGATCAGCCAAAAGACTAAAACCACCTGCCTAGTATTGTGTAGGTCACCTTTGCTCTCAAAGCAGCCCCGTGACTCACTGTGTGTTCTGAAACCTTTCTGTCAGAACCAGTCTGAACATTTCCAGAAATTCGTGCTGCAGTAGCTCTACTGTGGGGTCAGACAACATGACTTAGACGTCCCACACCATGAACATCATGAATTTCGGATCTCCATGACCCTGTCACCAGTCCACTAGTTGTCCTTCCTCTGTCAACTTTGTCAGGTCCAGCCATCCAAATTTGCTCCATGTCTAAAGTCTTTTCAGTTGCTAATTTTTTCCCTGCTTCCACCAAATCATCATCAACTTGCTGCCCACTGACGGGTGCCATGGTAACAGGATTATCAATGTTACTCTGACTTCATCTGTCAGTGGTTATTATGTTATGGCTGATTGGTATAGATGAGTACAGATACCTAAAGACTCTTGCCACCTCTGCTGCCAAGGAGCTCATCAGATCGTTGATGAGCAGAAATGATGCAACAATTAGCAAGAGGCTTGATTTCCCTTCACACAAACGACGGCAGCAACTCTCTGAGTGAGGGATTGGTGCCAGAACAATTCAGCAACAAATTACAAAGCAAAAAGTTGAAAGTTGTAATTACAATCGTAATTTGCTTCCCAGCAAGAGCATGAAGAAGGGAATTAGTTTAATTACTTTTGCTGCAGTCCCCGGGGTAGCTTCATGTAGATTAGTTCTAACCCTTGAAAATGAGTAATGAGCGGCTGATTAAGAGCTATAAAAAAGGTAAATAGATAACTGTTAGATCCCACCGGAGAATTCCACGACATAATTAAGTGGTTTATCCAATTGTTTTCTAATGTATATATATGAATGCAGATGAAACGCTGTTGTAGCTGAGCTCCAGGACAGAGTGTGCCATCATATTTTAGCAACAATTACTTCCTTGTGGCTGGAGGAGGTCAACACGTTGGAATGGATTGCTCCAGACAGAACGCATCATACGCTAACAATACGTGAGTAATGCTTCAATCTGAAAATAACGTCCATGGCTGTGCCCAATGCTGACTAACATGGATGTTTATTTTCCCCCAACCCCCAAAACAAGAGAAGTGGCCTGACAGATTACACAGAAATTCAAACCTACTATAGATGTCATCAAATGTTTGAAAGTATGCTTCCTCTATAAAATAAGACAGGCGAATCCAAAAATATCCTTCCATTCACAGCGAGAGGTCTGAGCTATCACAGAAATTCCTGGTAATCTTCTCTGACTCCTACAGAGACGATCAACAATCTCCACACCAGCAATCAAACAGCAGGAACCGTCTCTCTAGCTGCATCTGAAAACTTTGAAGACCTTATTCACCTTCTCTTAAATAATATATCCTCAGCAGGTATTCAATAGATGATGGTACCAGATTATGATTCAAAATGTCAAATTCCGAGCAGTTATTATATTCATTCGTCCTCATATTGATTTAGTAAAATGTTGGATTTGGACTTAATACAAAGAGACCTCTTCAATTCCATTCTTATGCACCAAATTTGGACTGAATCAGAACAATGGTTGAGAAAATACGGACTGAAAACTTTTAGAAATAAAGCTGCCCCGGGTGTTGAAAATATATAGGCAAACTTCCCAAAAATATATCCAGTTGTACCTCGCATAAAGACCTGTCGGTGTAAAATTTGAAAATGAGCCATGAAACAGTTTTTGCGGGTTGACATGAAGGATCAGAGTTGGCGGCAGATGCGGCGGAAGTGATGACTCCATAATATCCCAGACTTTTCGTTGAAATAACTCTGTTATTTTTTTTATCTTGAGAAACACTTTTTACCATTCTACAAAGGTACCATATAAATGTAATATTGGTGGTGAACTGCTGACAGGGTCGTGGGCCCCAAGGGACCACTGATAGATGTGGGGAGCGAAGGCTGGATGTTGTCTGATCCAACAGAAGAGCCCAAATTTCAGAGAAAAACATTGCTGGTTCTGATAACATAATTTGAAAAACATGGCTGAAAGCATTCTGTGTCAAAACGTTTCCGGATAAATAAAACATTTTATGTGGCACTGAAAAGAGTAGAGTTTTGTCCCAAATCCATTCGGCATTCGGAACACAATTTGCTTTCCAAAACAAAACAACTGAGTGACATTTCACTGACCTTTGGATGTTTAAACCTTCCAATTATTCTGAATACCTAGTGAATTCTAGATGTTACTTAAAAGCTACCTGGGTTTCAGTGTGCTGTAGATGGTGAGACAGCACCGGAATATAAAAGAAGTATTAGTTACATTTCTGATATAGGTTCAAACTTGCAGTTTGATTGACATCTACTGGTGGTTATGTACTGTCAATACATCCTTTTATTGCAAAATGATAAAGCCTCATTTCTGTTGTGGCTGATACCTTACATACATATTATGTATATATACATATTATGTATGTCGTATAAGCATCTAGTTTGGAACTGGTACAAAGCTTTTTCCTAGAAGAATATACACTAAACCTCGATAACCCACACAATAAAAGTAGATATAAAGTACTATTATTGTAAAGGGTGCTGGAACCTGCACTCATCTAAGCACGTTTTCAACATTCTGAAAATATGAAAGCAAATGTATATGATTTCTTGAACTATACACAGTCACATGACTTTTCACAGAGGACTTATGTTGGCCACTGGCTGAGACTTGACTTTAACTTTTTGACATTGAGTGATGTGATACTGTTTGTTGTTTGTGTGGATTCTCATTCATGCAGGTCATGATGATCCTGGAAGGTTGAATTAGAACGAACTGGACTTCTTTCTTTTTTGACATTCTGGTTTAAGTGAGGAGAGCAGGAAGCCATCTATGTCAAACTGGTACAGCCATCTTTAAACACATGTGGGGATCGACACAATCACCTACCACCCCCACCCAATGCAGTCTGAACATGTCTGCACAGACAGTTTCCCCAGTATTCACACCTTGAATCACATTATGCTAACGACTCACATGATGACAGAGTAGTGGATGAGACCCTTATGTCCCCAACACAACCTTCAGTATATCAAACACCTTACAGGAGGTTACATAGGTGACTTGATGGAGCAAACCCTTGGGAGACAGGTGAGACCTCTGGTGCAGCTTAAAAAGAAGCCCAGCTCCTACTAATTCAACCATCTGAGACACGTTTTCTTGCATTTTCCATTCCATTTTCTTGTGCTTTATCTGGGATCAAGTCGCTTTAGCAGCAGGCTAAGAATGGTATTCCAAACGTACCTCTCCCCAGCAATGCTCTCCAGCACATGCCCGGCCAGCTTAGATATACAGTCACTCTGGGGCGATAAATGATTATACAAAGTTGCAGATCTATTTGATAAAGAGATACTTGTATATTTTGAAGATTTGAGATGGAAATACGACATTTAGTCGAAGCAATTCTTTAAATATTTGCTGATCAGAAGTTTCATATCTAAGACTCAAACATCCTTAGCCTTACATACTCTCATCTTTTAGAAGAAATAGCAGTAAATTATCACTTCAAGAGGGCCCTGATTACTCGTTTGTATAGTGTGATTGTAGATGGTTCCAAAGTTCCTCAGATATTAAAAGACGTGCCTGCTGTGAGGACTTAAACAGTGAAATCTTAGTCGAGGACTGGCAGAAGTCTTGCTTAAAAACTTAGACTCAACGCATAAATTCCGGTTTTAAATTGATCTAATACAAGCGGTTACTGAGAACATATATAACATCAATTTTATTAAGTAAATTTGATTCAAATATCCCTGATGTTTGTCTTGAATGCGGAACGAAGGTTAAAATTTTTGCGCTTTCTATGGGAATGCCCACACATACAGAATTCCTGGATGGAAGTTTTGAATACCCTTTTGTTTGTTACAGGAGTGAAGATATTAAAATGCCCTAAGCTATGTATTCTGGGAATTTTTCTTGTAAAGTCTGTAGTCTTTTGCTTTTTACATAAAATAGCCAAGTCCTGGAAATCTATTGCCAGGCTAAGTTTACTTAACTTGCTATGGAAGTCTACTCTGATGCATACCTTTGATCAGAAACTCTGTTGTAGCAATTTGACCCAGAACCCTCCAGTGGGTCTACTCTGGGCTCTGCTTCCAGTTGGGAGGGCTTGGAAAACCTCCAAAGGAGGGCATCCAAACTCGCTGCCTGAACCCCCTCAACTGGTTCCTTTCGACATGAAGGGGCAGCAGCTCCACTCCAAGCTCTCTCCAGATGTCTGAGCCCTGCACCTTAGGTCTAAGGCTGGCTAAGAAACCCTTCAAAGGAAGCTAAATTCAGCTGCTTATATTCATGGCCCATCCAATTTAGTACGTTTGCCTGAATGAATATCCAACATCGGACGTTTCTACCCCAGTGTGCAAAAATACTGGGAGGAGTCGATGCCAATAGGTTAATTTAGCACACGCAATGTGATTTGGGAAGGCCTGAAAAGAATTTTGGCAGGAGTGATTGCGTCTGCATTTAATACGTTTGAAAGAACGGCGCTTATCGTCACAGCTTGTGGACAGTCACAGTTTGGCATACTAAAAATAGCAGTTCCCTTGATTTGACCGCACTTGAGCAGAATTACTATACAGCCCCGATAAAGTGGCCCCGATTGTAGTTGTCTGCTGTATGTTTCACAACATTGCCAAACATCAAGGGTTGGAACATGATTCTATGGACGTGCACATGGAGAAAGATAACTGTCCGCACGTGTGGCTGAGCGCTCTACTCCCTCTCCATTCTCCGGCTGATCCATTGTTGGACCGCTTGGATTGACAGAGGGACCCCACTACTGCCTGTTCCCCATCTTCAATTCCTCTTGCCAGGGCACTGATGGCCATCGTCAAAGCAGATCCAGCTCGGACCATCTGCCTTGTGGTCACTCGATAACGTCCTGCTCAATGAATGAGTTCATCTTCAAGACTACAACTGCACTATATTCAGCAAAACGATATAAATGAAGCACATTCATTTCTGATTTAGTAAATATGGTAAAAAATTTAATATATCGAGGGAATAAAAATGTGTGCGTTTATTGCGCGCGTCTTCTAATGCCAGAAAGTGAGCTGTAGCTGCTGTTCAGTCGTGGTCAGAGGCATGTCTTCTACCAGCCCCCACCTGTTTTATTAACCGAGGTTTTATCATAAGCTACTTCTTCTTCTTATATCTCATCATCTTATCTTCATTTCTTCTGTCCTCCTTCTCATCGTACCCACAGCATTTACTCTCTTGCAGTTACTCTTCCTTTTCCTGTTTCCTTTAGTAATATTCATGTTTCTTTAAATAAACTATATGTTTATTTGCCTCATTCTCTAACTCCTCCAGTTCCTTAGTATTCAATTTCATTTTGTGCTTGCTGTCACTCTTCTCTCCGTCCAAACTGTCCAAGGCAGAAACTCTCATTTAAATATTACCATATCCACCATGTTTTTCAACTGTTGTCAATCACACAATTATTCTTAGTAGATCACCCGCTAACCAAACGTGCAATCTCTTAGAATGCAGAGGTAATTTAGCACTCGCTATATGGGGTCTTATTAACTCAGGCCCCAAGAAACTTGAAGGTTTTTTTTGAAATTTAAATAATTTAAACACTGTCGGGGCTTCGTAGCTGAACAAGGTTACGCTGAAACAAGCTCCAAAGAGAAATTCAGGGCTGACAGTTTTTCCAGAACACTTGGATAAGTGCATGGATAAAATGGCTCCTTATTATCCTCGACGATTAACCCTTTTTTTTTAGCATCATAAAACATTTTTTTACACATTAAATGCTGTCATCACTGTTTTTCATACACACTGACTATGTTGCTGTTTTCCTCTTATCGTTACATGCAGAATCATTAAACCAACCAAATTCTAATCTGCATGACGAAACTACTCACGGCAGGAAATGACATGCCTGTCAGCCACAAGACACTTTATCAAATCTGGTTTGTCTGCAGCTTGGCCTACTTTGCTGTTTATCTCTGTGAGTCCTGGATTGACGTCTGGTGAGCAGCTAGTAAGGAGGAGGGGGATGTTGTTGATGAGGTAGGCAGTTATTGAATTTAACTCACAAGGGGGATACAAGGTAAGGGATGTCACGAAGCAGACTTTACTGGTTTCCAATGGTACCCGTGTGCTCAATAAGGACAACCTCCAGGGAGCTGTCACTACATCATGTTGATCGTGTTCATTTGTAAAATAAATCCCTGATGGGTGATTTTATCTGCATAGTAACTCTGTTTAATTGGCCCTTATGCAAACCAAACCACTAACTGTGGCATTAGTGACACACTCTACCCATCATCCTTCACGCAGATGAACGGGTGACACAGTGAGTTAAAAAAAATAAGCCAAAAGAGGCTCACAAAGACTTCCATCTGGAATGGAGAAATTAGAAGAATGGTGAATAAAATATGGGACAGAAAGTCATACTAGTGGATTTGTATCCTTTTAACCCAATTTGAAATCATTTATGAGAGTATGACTCGTTAAATCTTCCATGGCCTGGCTTCAGAGTACATTTGTTCCCATTAATACTTGATCCTGAAACGAGTTTCTGCTAACATCCTCCTCATCTTTACTTAATCCCACAAGATTTAGAGTAATTTCTGCTCTGGAACAGCTTCCCTATCGCAGCTACTCTTCTCTATTATTGAGCCTTACATCAGATCGTACCGCTTACTCTTTATGTTGATGTGTTTGTTTGTTTTTTCATCCATGAACACAATTTCTGACATTATTTTGCACAGTACAATTTAGATTAAGTTTGTAATCATAACTACCAGCGTCCTATTCCTTTCTAGATTGTAAAAAATGTAAGTTTTACTTTGAAAGTTGCTTAATTTTTGCTATCCATGACCTCAAATCTATTAAATAAATATTAGTAAATATTTCTCACACAGTAATTCTCATGTAGAAAAATACTGTCAGTGGAGAATTTGATGGTCCTCCCACGCCTGATATCTGAGTTCAATTAAAAAAAAGGCTGCTTTCATCTACTCTGATAATTGACATTATATGAAATCTGAATGATAAATGAAAAGGATAAGTCACATAATTGTGTAATTTCCTGTCTTCTAAAACTTGTTTTCTAAAACTTGTTTTTTTGTAATCAAGTGAACTGCCTAGGATCTTTGGCTGATTCAAGCTTTAACTCGAGTATATGTTTGGTACAATTTTATAACCTCAGGTTATTTAAAAGGCTTCCATCAGACAATGAAAATTGATAGGTTGGCATCATGTAACTTAGTATAGTAATATCAATCAGTTAGTCTACTATGGGAAAGGCTATCCTCCCCCAAAAGACTAGTCTTACGCCAACGTATGATGAAAGCCGGGGTTTTACTTTTCACAGATAACAGCTTTCAGAGATAGTGAAATCTTTATATATGACCACATATTATGTGTCTCAAATGTGTTGATTATCTTATTTGACTAAATAGATTTATGCAAACAACATGTTTCTGTGAGTACGCTAGAGATGAAATACAACCATAGATCAAATATTTGATTTGATTTACAAAATAATTAACAGCATTTATCATAATGTAATGTAATGTAATGTAATGTAAAAACAGACAAAAACATGAAAGAACAACCCTCTGGTTGTTGAAAATAATCCTCCAGCTCGTTTCTTCTATTTTTAGTTGCATCACACTTTCAATCACAATTAAAAGTTAAAAAATTTTCCTAAATCCACTCAGTCGTACGGCAATCCCCCTGATTGAACTCCTCAAATTAAATGTGAAGTTTCGTCTACAGTATTTTTTGTAAAAACAACGACCCTCCTAGTGAGTAAAATATGAACCATTAGAGTAAAACAAGTATACACGAGATATCTCCTTGAGTCGATTCATGTGCACCAAATTTGGGGAAATCGTATCACTGGTTGAGAAAGTATGGTGCGAGAACTTCTGGAGGAAAGTTCCCCCTAGTGTCAGAAAGATTTAACCCACCTTTCGCAAAAATGTATTCAGTTTTTCCTTCTTCACAGAAAAGTCTCAAAGTTTGAAAATGATCCATGAAATAGTTTTTGAGCTCTGTCAGGAAAAGAGGATTTTCATAAGAAATTATTCCTGCTACTTAGTGAAAATATCAATTACTAGAATAAAGTAAGATATCTACAGGATAGATCTCCTTAGGAAAATTCACATCCACCAAATTTGGACAAACTCTGACAACGATTTGGATATTACGTCCAAAAAAAACTTTGGTTTTTGTTAAATAAAATAAAAAATAAAAGGTTCCCCCTAGTGAATACAATATGAGTTATTAATGTAAAACATGATTTATACAAGATAGATCAACTCAAATAAACAAAGTTCGGACTAAATCTGACCAATGGTTGAGGAATGATGGCCAGAAAACTTTTGAAGCTCCCCTTAGTGAAATATACAACAGGAATCCTTCCTTGCAATAAGGTCTATGTGGATATAAAATATGAAAATGATCTTGGAAATTGTTTTTTCGGGTTAACCCAAAGGATTTGGATAACACCGCGATAACAATTCCATAATATCCCCGACTTTAAGTGATGATGTGATTGAATGTGGCTGGTTTTCATCAGGGCTGCGTCTGTCTAGTCTAGCTGCATCCAGTTATTAATGCAGTTTGTTAATTTTGTGGTGTCTTGGAGATGAACTATTCCATTTTAAATGAAAGCTGTAGGCTCTTTGATTGAACGGGGAAATCAAAGTCAAAATATACGTTTTCTGGACCTTGTTTAAACAGGAGAATAAACAATCTTCTAGACCAGAGTTATTATCTTTCAGAGAAGGATACTAATAAGACAGCAAAGCGTCCCACTCTGCAGATGGCTTATGATTGGATGTTGCAAATTATTACATTCATGCTGTGATAAAGACCTACAAGAGACCGGACACACTCAGAGCTCAACCTCCCTCTTATACCCCCACCCCGTACTGTTTCTCCGCTACCTGTGGTGCCAGCTCTCCATTGGTGATGATTTTAGCGATCAGGCTCCACTTTCTGTTGCTGGTGGCATTGTGGATCATCTTCTTTCTCAGCAGCTCGCCCACGGACACATACTGGAAGCCGTAGCGCTCGGCAATCTTCAGGCACTGTGTTCCCTTGCCACTGCCAGGGCCACCTAGGCAAACAGAGCGAGAGCTGTTGATGTTTTGGGAAAGATTTTGTCACGTGTGTGAAATGTGTCAGTGTGAGTGTGAAACATTACGTGTGTGGGTGTGTTATTGTAGGTGTTTTTGTGAAAAATCAGGACTCTGCGAGACTTTCTGTGTGTGTGTGCGTGTGTGTGTGTGTGTGTGTGTGTGTGTGTGTGTGTGTCTGTGTACACATGGCTCTATTTTGTACATTTGCCACTCTGAATGTATCTCTGCGTGACTGAGTGTTGCTGATTACGTGTGTTTTTTGTAATCTTTGTGGGAGAGATGATGCGGCACCCTGTGTGGGGGTGCAGATGAAACAAACAGGTCTGTGTGAACCTCCTACATTTGGTGAGAAGGCCTCTCCTTATTTGTCTATTCGCAAAAAAGAGGACAGTTATCATAACAGGAGAAGGCCATTCCGTGCTTGATGCTGGATTGTTGTGTAAACTCACTTTACTTTTCAACTCAGTTTTTTTACTCGGATCAAATTTTTTATAAAAAAGCTCCCCCTAGTGAGTAAAATTTGATATATACGAGATAGATGCATATGAATTTATATGATTCAAATGAACCAAATTTGGACTAAATTGGACCAACGGTTGCAAAATGATGGTCTGAAAACTTTTGGAGATGAATTTTATCCTAGTGTCAGAAAGATACAACTAACCTCTTCCAAAATCAATGCAGTTCTTCCACATATTAAGGTATAAAATCTGTAAATGATCCATGAGTAGTGAGTTATATCACTAACACGACCAATCAGCGGCAGCGATCTAAAGGGAATCTGTCCACCGAAACAGCAGCACACATTTGTAATTTTTGCACCAGTCATCTTGGTCACCAGTAAGAAAATACATCATATTTGTGAGACAGTTCACGGAATTCAAACGAAAAATGGATGTATAAGTAGCAATTAATGCTTGAATTATGCTTCTGAACAACTGATGATCCATCTTGTTGAGGCCCTTAGATGTATGAGGTAATGTGAGCTCAGCACTTGAGTCCGAATGAGGTGCACGGTTCATCGTGTCATTTAAACCCAGTGAAGCCTCTGGACCTTCATCTCGCCTGTCTGATATCCAGCATCCAACCTTGGAAATGAAGGAGCCATCAGCTCTGGTAACTTCTGAAATAAAATCTGACAATCGTGCCCCTTTATCCGGCAGTTAGCCAGGTGTGCGGAGGTGTGAACTGTGGATTCTCCTAATTGCTTGTCACTCACTCATCTTTCTTGTCTTTGACAGGATGAATGTTCAGAGCAGAGGCTGTCCCAAATTCTACACCTTCATCTACATTTGTTTTATTCTCACAGTATGCTCCTTCGTGCTCTGGTGGGACAGCACATCAGACAACCTCGCTCTCCCTTGAAGTATACTCTGTTATTTAGAGGTAGATGTGTTATTTATACTCAGGGGGACTCAGATTGTCAGGGGGAAAGCAAAAAGAGGAAGGTAGCTTTAACTCCAGTCAATAGCTACGTTAAGTAAATGCAAGGATATCGGCAAAAGGCTGTCCAATCAGACGTTCCTATTGCTATTTTCAGTGTGGCGGTCACATGCAATGCTACATTTGACATTTTGAGAAATAAAATAGGTAGATGAGAGTTACACGAGGAGATCAATATGATTCTCTGGGTTAAAGATGTAGCAATGACACAGTTAGCTTAGCCAAATGGTTTTAGGAGATGCAAAATACCTTGCTATTATTTAAAAACATTTGATTTCTTTTTTTACAAACAGCCAGGCTTGGAGCTTTCACCTTGTTTGTATACTTTTTGGGCGAAACAAGCCCCCCTGCATCTTGTAGAGATGCAATACTACTTATTACACCGCTGCAATATTTCTTATTTTTATTCCATCCATATGCCGGCCATGTCTTTTTGTTCCGTACGTGAGTGTGTTAGATGCATGTCTGAGAATTAATTTAACACACACTGAGCTCCACTCTAGCTAACGCACCTCAATTTGTTGTATGTGATACAATGACAATAAAGGAATCTTGAATCTGTAACTTGGCTAAAAGAGTCTTTCACAGCTAACTCTCTGCAGGAGTACATTTGCTTTTAAAAAATATATACCAAATCTGACCTTTTCACAAATCATTATCATCATATGACTGCAATCTCAGTATCAAGTGCTCAGAAAATTGTAGTCATTTTGACTTTTGCAAAGGTGCAGCTAATTGTGAGCTGTGTGCAACAGGAGCACCATCAACGACAACACTTACACCTAATGCTACAATTATTCCTCATAGTACCAGTGATGTGAGTGTTCTTTAATCTATCACAATGATGTTTCAAGAAAAATGTCTGTATATTTTACTAAATGTTCTTGAAGAGGTTTTTTCAAAATCTGGTATCATAATAGTTTTGTCGAAGAGAGAGGGCAGATGAGGTGTAATCTGCACTTTATCTTACATCTAACAGTGTCCGCTCTCCACTTCCTCCTGACCACAAGTGTCTTTCCCAGTCTTTCTCTCTTCATGCAAAACATTTCGTTCAGTCCCTCACCGAGATGACAGCTGCTGCCATCCATTTAAAATAGGGGAAAATGTGCTCACAAAGACTAGCTGGGAACTGGCTGCGTTTTTCCCAGGAATAATCACCAAGAAGAGAAAGCCACTGCAGCCAAACTTCTACCAGAGAATTTGAGCAGAAACCATAAATAAACTGTCTTCAAGTGCGTTTATTTATAGCCGCTTTTTTTTTCTTTTTTTCTTTTTTCTTTTACCGTTCAGCTCAGCTGATGTCATAACTCTTATTGCATGGCTGCTGCGCCTCATTTATAAGACGATAAGATACAAGAATTTATTTGACAGGTTAATGCAGGCCCATTGTGGTAATCAGATTAGGTGAGCCTCTAACACAGAGAGTGACATGCAACAATATCGCCCCCACAGATACCCACAAAGAGAGGCGGGGGTGCGTTCAAAATACCAGAAGAAAACCTGCTGCGTACACACACAATTCACTGCATATACGTATATTACTTGTAGATTATTTAGTTTTGGATCATCATCATGGCAAAACTCCTTCTGTATGTTTGCTGACCTTTCTATATGGATGCATGAATCTTCCATCACAAGCTGCTAACAGTGTTTGATATGTTTGCACACGATGATGCTGTGTTTTATCTAATAAAAATACAAGCCAGCAGGAATCCATCTTAGATTCTATCACCATCACCACCAGATGACAAAATACTAAATAGGCTATCTGTCGTTGTACCCCTCTGTTGGATTCCATTTCCTGTACAACGTGGTTGTGTGCTCTACTGGCCCTGATTCACAGGCTGGTAATCCACACCCCTGACTCCACTCCACTATTAAGCCCAGACGTATTTAACCCTGGTGCAAACATCCACTCATCCGCAGATGTTCCAGGGAAATCTGGATTGTCATTGTCAGCCTGACCTAACCTCTTCCCAGGCCTGCAAACCTCCACAGAACCACTTCCTCAGCAGCCTAAAACTCTCCCTGCCTCCCACCAACATCTAAGAAGGTCCTGATCTCCTCTTATCAGCTGTATCGCTGCTTACATGTTGTTGTTTTTTTTCTGTTTGTGAATCTCTTATTATACTTGTTCAACCTTCACCTTTGGGTCCGGTTATTTCATTCAAACTGCAAACACCATCATTCTTGAGTTGTGTTTTTGAGCTTGTTCATTACCGATGACGAGGATGACTTTGGGTCGTGGTCTGGATGGATCGAACACCTCGTACTCCTCTATGAGCTCCGCCGTCTCTGACAGGTCCGAGTCACTCTCGATGGAGAACTGGTTGATTGGCGGGAGGCGGTCA
The DNA here is from genome assembly GCA_009660295.1 of Lophius piscatorius. Classification (NCBI taxonomy): domain Eukaryota; kingdom Metazoa; phylum Chordata; class Actinopteri; order Lophiiformes; family Lophiidae; genus Lophius; species Lophius piscatorius. The sequence goes on from VRLP01004150.1 coordinate 29,197, forward strand.
TACCGTCTGTAGGGAAAATTGGGACTGTCGGGCAACACTGTCACACAAAACACACACACAGAGACACACAAGCGCACAAAAGTTTTAGAAACGTCAGAGTACTAATGCAGTATCATTCTTCCAGCGCTTGAAGCTCACCATTAGTTTTCTCTTTCTTCTGAATAATATGGCAACATAAAATTTGCAAAGGATTTCATCCCTATTTAATTTTATCTTCGATCCAGATACATTTTCTGAGTATACTCTCATTTTTCAAGTTCGGTATGCTTCTCTTTTCATTTTCAGGTAGACATAGTTTAGCTCAATTTGGAGACAGAAATTGACCAAGAGTGCTGTGATAAAGTACTGGACCCCCCCCTGGTTTCTTCTAACTAAACTGTAGAGCAAAAGTGCATTTTTCATATTCCTCCAAGAGCAGAGTGATGGTTTCTTCAAGAATTTACTGAAGAGCCTAAGAAACGATCCAAAGAACTGCAGGCCTCTCCCACTTCAGTAAAGCACCTCTAATCCAAAAACACTGAACAAAAATGGCATCCTTGAGAGAAAGCCAGCGCTAACCCAGAGGGGTTGGTCAGAATTCTGCCACAACACAACTTAAAGATTCTCAGAGCTTTTGGGGAGTATTTTTATGAACTGATGAGTATGACGATGAACTGTTTGGAAGACGGGGGGTCCTGTTACAAATCTGCAGTCAAGCAAACGCAGCATTCCTGCATTATACCTACAGTCAAACATGGAGGTGGCAGTGTGACATTATGGAGATGATTTGCTGGTTCAGGTCTGGGATGATTTTCCATAACTGAGGAACCAGAAAATAACGAGGGAGAATGTCAGGTCATCGATATGTGATTTGAAGCCGAAGTAGAAGCATGTACAAATGGCTCAAAAGAATGAATAGTTAAGGTTTGGAGTGGTCTCGTCAAAGTCTGGATGCTGAGGTGGGACCTGAAAAGAGCATCTGAGACCTCTGGTGTGGCTGCACTAAAGCAGCGGGCCAAAATTCCATCACAGCCATGTCAGACTGATGAAATGTATTTGCTTCATCAATTTTATGGTTTCCATGAATTCTTTTGAAGATGCGGCACAGTTAAGTTTGAGATACAGAAAATCAGGAAGGGATCCAACACCTTCACACAGTTCTGGGTTAAAATATCACATTTTAAACCAAGGACAATGCATTTCAAAACATAAACTGAAAAAGATCAGTTATATTTCACATCACATTAAAATCTGTTAAAATATATCATTAAGATTTATAAGTCAGTCATTTCAGTTTAGATGTAGAGTAGAGGCACTGCCAGCACACACAAAAAACAAACAAAAAAGAGATGCCTGTTTAAATAATCCCACTGTTAATCTGAGATTAAATGGTGAACTGAACGTGTGTGGAAGTCCTCTGACAGTGTGGAGTTTGGGAATAGTATTGATTAAAACATAATTATAATACATAGATATCCTCACTGTGTCTTACTTAGATTCCAAATAAGAACTGGTGTTTCATTGAACAGAGAATATTTTCTAATTAAGCAAAATCCACAAAGGGCTCTCACAATAAAGACTTTACAAACCACAGAAATGGCTGCAAATAACCACAGCTGCCCATTTGCTTGAATCTTAAGGCTGCATGATCCAAATTTCTAACAAGCTGAACGGTTCAGTCAGGCAGAGATAGGGATCATTTAGGAAGCAGAGAGCAGAATTCCCTTCCAGCTAATGTTTTGACACATGGCGGACTTGAGCGTCAGCTCTCAGCCGGGAAGGGAATCGAGGGACACAGTAATCTCAATCCCTGTTTAGGCTGCTGTCGCCAGAAGCTAAACCATGCAGCTGGTGAGGCTTTCAGGCGTCTTCACCAATATGTTGAGCGAAGTAGAATGACTTTCTCAAAGTAGTTAACCCTCAGTACTCTCGAGACTGTGTGACGACTTGTTTTTGATGAAAATGTCCTCATGCGTTTTTGCAGCTGTCTGGCATTGAGTCAGTGGCCTCTCAGGTGCAGACAGCATTTGTTGTCACAAAATAAACTACGCGTAGCCCTAATGAAATGATTCATATTGGCATTCAAGAGTAATATCTGGAGTCAACTTTGCTCTGCAACTTCAGTAATGTCGCATTATTGCCCAAATAACTATGAGCAGCTGTTTACTGATGCAGGGTGAACTTTAGGAAGCAGCATCTGATATGTTGTATCGGTGGATTCTCCAGGGTCTCAACAAATGCAAATTTTGAAGCTTGAAATAATTGAGAGTACTGTTGCACTAAATTTAATAGGTTAATAACTTTTTTTAGTAAGAAAAAATCCTCTTATCGCAGGATACTGTGGAGGGGATTCGATTCATATGCACCATATTTGGACCTAATGTGACCATAGGTTAAGAAATAATGGCCCGAAAACTCCCCTTAGTGTCCCAACCTTACAACTGACCTTTCCAGATTCACTCCAGTACTTACTCGCACTACGGTCTATGTGGGTATAGAATTAAATAACAATCCATGATTCCTTTTTTAAGTTATGTCAGGGAAAAAAGTGTTTTTCGCCAAAATGGACTAAATCAGATCAACTATTGCGAAAATGATGGCCTGACAATTTGGGATAAATAACGCTACCCCTAGTGTCAGAAATGGTTCTTTTTCCTTTCCCCGAATGACTCCAGTTCTTCCTCACACTAAGGTCTATGTGGGTATACAATTTGAAAAGTATCCATGATATGGTTTTTGAGTTATCACGTTAACACAAAGAATCTGCAACCGATGCGGCGGCCGCAGCGATGAGGATTCCATTGAATCCCCCAACTTTTCGGGGATATAATAATCTTTACATCAGTACCAACCAGGGCTGCTTCTTAGCCAAATTGGTACACAATTTGAATTTCGTTATGGTGCCGCCCCCCATAAATATAAAAAAAACGTTTTAGGGCAATTATTTTGGACCAATAATAATTGGTCCGATATAGTGATTCTGTTATGTAATTGTTGTTTATGAACATAATATATAAATAATATTATGGTGGAAATAAGCCACTCCTTCAACATAAGTGACTCTGAGGTAAATGACTTATGTTAAGTCCAGACACCAGGAGGAGCTTTATCTCTGAAACTTTTATGGGCCATTATTTCTCACCTGTCATCCCATGTAGCCCAAATGTGGTGCATATGAATCGACTTGAAGAGATCTATCCTGTTTACATTGTCACGTTTCCATCCATATCAGTCTGTAGTTCTTTGGATCCTTGTGATGCAAATCTGGATAAAATACTGGATCTAAGGGTTTATTTCACTTTTCTTGAACATTGCAAAATAGGGCTTTTATTTCTCCATTATTTTTTTTTATTTCTCCGGACGTTGGTAAAAGGAAAGCAAGAGCAGCCATTTTGAAAATAACTTATTTATAGCTCAAGATAACGAGATAATTCACACGTTATCATGAGAAAACAAAAGATTGTTTACTTTTAGTCTCTATGTTTATTGGAGATCAAGAGACTCATGGTTTCATTCATTGGTGGCACCGTAGCAACTAATTTGAGAAAAAAATGTCAGATCAAGGAATTTCCACTATTGATCATCCCGTTCTACTTCAATCATGCTCTAACAAATGCAGAAACTGTATTGTGTCTGTTTGTTAGCTATAACATTCATATCATTCCTTCTCATTAATGGAAAAGGCAAACAGAGATGCAGTTGTACAGAATAGAATCAGAATCAGCATCAGCTTTATTGGCCATGTATATGCAAACAAGGAATTTGACTCTGGTTAACTGAGCTCTCACAGTACGAACGTCATATAAATCATTTTAAATTAAATGGATAGGATAAAGATTTGAACTTCCCGGATCAATATCTCATCAGTGAAATGCCGTCAAAACACTAACAACCCCTCGTTGTGTCATTATAAGGTAGACAGAGAGCTATTATCCCATTTCATCAATGGTAGCGGTCCTCTCAGCTTGTTTCTATGTGCAGCTATCAACTGAGTGAGCAGGGACCGTCTACAAGGGCCAGGGATCATCTACAACAAGCAGGGACCGTCTACAAAGAGCAAGATTGAGTAGAGAACTATAAAAGTAGGTTGACTAATCGATTGACACATTTTGTTTTAGAACTAATGTTTCTAATATTACTGTATGATTTTTCACGGCTCACCATTTCTAAAGAGCGACCTGCGTGACTGGCCACCATTCAGAGGGGGGAGGGACTTCTTCTCCTGGCCCACAAAAGTATCCCACCGCACGTTCTCTGGTCCTCCCAGCTCCCTGGCTTTCTTCAAGCAGCCCTCCAAGTAGTCGATGGGGTCATCTGGCCGGTAGTACATCAAACCTGTCAGGAGACTCTGGAGAAAACGATAGAGAGGGAGAATAAGACGAAGGGAGGAGATGTTTTTTTCTGGTATCTCTGCATCTTTCTCCTGATGTGTTGTTGTGTGAAACCATAGCCCTGATCAGCTCATCTTAATGAATTGAGGTTTTAAAGAGCGGATCTGGTTGCCTTGGCTTGACTCCACCAGGGGGAACAAAGCATTTCATTTTGTCAGACGTCTATGAAAATAAAGTCTGGTGACATGTTACAGCCCAGAAAAAAATCCAAATACTCTGATGGATGTGAGAAAGAGACAAATGAAGCCTGTGTTTGTATGATATTTCAAACAATTTCCTCCTCTGAGATTTCCTACTTTTTCTACACTGTCCTCACCATCAACTCTCACCAGTCCAGTTTAGCTTTGCTCATGCAGTTAATTAATAAAGGGTGGATATTTTCTTGTGGGAAGCAATTGCAAGTCTGCTGGAATTTAATTTGAAGGCACCGTAAATAAACAGGCCGGGCTTGCTTTAATACATCAGAACTGCACCTGGTAATAATTCAAATTAAATGGATAAGCCAATATTCTTACATTTATACTATTACTTCATTATTAGAATCTCCGTGTTCTATCTGGGATGTTTGAGTTTATGAAAGTATCATCTTATTGTATAGCTTGTGTCACTGTTATAGAGTAATTTTCCTGTGGAGACTAAATTCACTGGTTAATTTTCAGAAGTAATTTAACCCTTTTTTGTATTTTCGTGTCTGTATTATTAATTAATTAACCATATATTGAGGCAATTGCCTCTCTTATCATGTCATTTAAAATCATTTTAGTCTCCGTAATGAGGCTGCGTCACGCCAATTAAAAGTAAATTATGCAAATGAGGAGAGGATGCTGTGATTGCTTTGATTACAGTTGGACTAATTAGGATTCTATATTAATATGAAAACAATTGTGGGAGGATATTTGTGAAATGAATGATGAGAAACGGTTTGCCCTGGTTTTAAAAGATCTTTCAATCAAAAAGAGTGCGTTCTGATGGATGCGCGCGCCCTCATTACCCATATCACCCATGTCACCCACACCAAGATGTGTTCTTTGTCGTGAGTCTAACAAGCAGTGCGAGTATGTGGAAGGAATATTTGCGTAAAAACCTGCACACAGGCAACAATAATGACAATAATAATTTCCCACCCATACACCTTCTCTCACCTCAAATAGTTGAGGTATCTCCCGCCGCGCGAGATACTCCTTGGCATCGTTGGTATTCATCTCCAGTCAGATTTCTTTTTCAGGAATCCAAACTTCTCCGGACCGTTTTTTTTTTTTCCTTCAGATATCAGAGCCGAGCGGTTGAAGCTTTGGTGAACGACCGATCTCCACGTACTTCACTCTCTCAGAGCATTTTCTGTCTGGTGCTTGGACTCTACTTCTGGATTCCTGCAGGCGATGCCACCCCGCCACCGTGATCGGTTTAGCGAATGCGTGTTCCGTCAGTCTCTCCTCCTATTCAACGCTCCTCTCTCAGCGCGCGCCATGTGCGCCTGACGTTGGCACAGAGGTGGCGCGCGGTGCCAGGAAATGCTCGCACCTCCATTTTTTTCAAACGATTACCGCAGACTAGAAAAAAAAAGTGCTGATATTAAAGCCAAACTGATTACCCGCAGAAGGTTTAACAAAAGGAAGCGTATGTGAGTTATGATCCTCCGGAGGGTTTATTACTCATCAGGCATAATTGAAAGGGCAAAGATGCAACTTCATCGTTCCGACAGTGCACACACACCTTTAAAGATCCCTAGCTTTGTATCTACACTCAGAAAAATAACTATTCGAATGAGCTTAAAAGTATTTCCACGTGATTACATGGGTTTCTTTCTGTATTGAGCAATTTTGATGGTCGAACACAGATTTGGGTTGTTTTCATTTGTATTGTTGGCGGTGACGACGATTCCATGATATCCCTCACTTTTTGGGTGAAGCAATTATTAGGCCGGATGTAAACAAATTATTTGGAATAAGTCCAACCCCAGTTAATGGCGTTGGTTTAAGTAATTTTGAAGTCGTAAAAATCACCCTACTAAACGGAGTTCATTTAGGACAGATGAGGAAGTAAAGCTGAATGTTTATTACAAGAAATGCAATGTCATTACCAGTCCGTCAGAAAACCTCTGGAGCTCAGACTCTTCAGCGAGATTGTGGCTGAAGTTTATCCTTCCTGAGCACCAAGAATGCAACACATATATTAATCAGATTGTATATAAGTACATTTAATGAATAAAACAACTCACAAAGCTCACCTTTTTGATCACAGCCTTAAAAACAGATGTGACTTTGCAGAAAATAAATGCAATCTTTTTGTCTTATCACAACTTCTGATGCGATTATTTAAAAACTACACTGGGTGAGTTATGAGATTTAGCCTTTCCTCTCTGTGGCGGTGGGGTTTGGTTAAATCAGTGACAGGAGATAGATGGGCAAATGGTTCTAGGAATGGTGTTAGGGATAGAGAGCCTAAAGCGCTGGTGGCTTGTGTAAAGCTGAAAGATTCTTCTTGGATGATGGGTGCAGCATCCCAGGGAAGGTATGAAATGTTCATACTCTGCACTATGTAAACACTTGCTTTGACATTAAAATAACAAATTGCTTCAACGTGATTTTCAAGATTCAAGAAGTTTATTATCATATGCAAAGTAAAAACAACAACAACACAGTGGTTGACACCATGCAATGGAATTCTTTCAGCAATAATTTGCTTCTGCAAGTCTTGTTCATGTGGTAACTTTAAGGATGGTACCTAATGCATAAATTCCACAGCTAAATGTGATGTGCTAACTACAGGAGCCCAGCATATTCCATGAGCCGTATCAGCAGGTGTATCATCAGTAGGCAGTAGAGAATTTCATCATATCACAGATCAGATAATAGCTTAACCCATTCCTTTAGGAGGAATAATTATCAAATCTAACAGTACTTGAACAGCAACTTGAAAAATGTACAACTTGAATTTTATCATAAACCACTTAAGACAGAAATTTGAGTTTAAATGACACAGAAAATGAAGTTGCTGTTATCATCATTAATAAGTTAACACAACTCATCAAAATAAGTGTATGAGCAACCAACTGAGTGTATGAGCAACCAAGCCTATTAGTTTGACTAAATTAAGGATTGGTACAAATTGAATCAATAATAATTGGCCTGTGCAGCTAAATGTACACGGCTGCATATCTTTGCCTCTACGTCATTTATTATCTTGCATGTGTAACCAGGCAAATTATATTAACACAAAATATGCTAAATTGGCACCTCCTTCTTTTCCTTTGAGTTATTATCCTGTTATTTCCTGTCATTATATATATATTTTTGTTACGAATGTACACATCCAATTGTTAATTCTTCATATATTATTTTGGTCAGTCCTCATCTAACGGAGGCTAATGTCTAATAATCTTGTGTTTATTTAATGAGATGATGAGCTGGGCCCGAGTGTATGTTTCTACACTGAAGCACATTTCTTTTTGTTCTGTGAGGTATAATGAAAGATTAAGCTTTCCGGTATTTTGTTTTATCTTTCAATTTATTCCATCATGGCAGATTAAATGGAGGCCATCCCTAGATTCTCTGTCCTGAATTTACTTATATTCCATACATAACACAGAGGTCCACCAGTGATACACAAAGCAATACATATCATTTTCCATTAGCCACATGTCCGAGGCTATTTTTAGGCAACACAGGGATAATTTGATCTTGTGCTTCGTCCCATAGGAGGTGAACCTTATGGGCCACTAAGCTGACTTTGAGTCTCGTTGTTGGTTATATCACAGAGCAAATTCAGATGAATTCAGTGGCATTAGCATGAACATTTGATGCATGACCCCTCAATCAGTCTGTCCCTGGGACAACAGCCTGAGTCTGAGAGTTTATGTTCATTTATGGATTAACCGGAGGAATGATTAGCTTTATGCAGCGGAAATGTTTTGTAAGAGCATTTCTTCAGGTCAAAAAGCTGCTGATCATTAAATGGCTGGCAGGTCTGTGACTTTTCCCTTTCACTTGATTATGCCACACATTCTGCTTTTTTGCTATCGTGTAATGTTAAATCAGGAATGCAAGAATATTCTTATAGCTTCTCCTCACTGCCTTACTGTCACTCTTTTGTCCAGACCTTTCTACCTCAGCAGGAATAAGGCATGCATTATTAACAGCTGCAGTGGATTCTATCACTCAGCTGTCGAGGTCATTTTAGTGCATTTCATATGTTAGCTCAAGTTTATCCAATGTATCAGGCATGCATGACAAAATAATGACTCTGCAAATGACACAGGCACACTCAAAAAAAGAGTACTTACATCCAATTTAACCAATTAATACATTGGCTATTTAAACTTCAGCCATAATTAGCAGGGAAAACTTAAAATTAAAACTTATTTCACCAACAAAATACGATTCCTTTGATCAGAATTTACACTTTTGTGTGAATTGCACAATCAGAACAGTACATTAAGTTTGGCCCTGATTGGTTAAGGCAGAACAGACTAAACACTGTTAAGTAAAGCCACATAAATAGCATTTTGTTCTTCTGGAAGAACCCGTGCATTCCTTCAAAAGGGCGATGAGCAGTGACAGTCTTCATCCTAGAGCAGCAGAATCCAGCCACTAAAGCCAGTTCAGGAGCCATGCACCAGTTCAGTATAGAGGAAAATATCTTCACAGTAGTAACTCAGAGGATGACCAACTATCTCGCAGGTGATGGATGTGTTCACCATGTCCAAGCCCCAAAAAGAAGCGATAGCGCCATTTTTGTCTCAGGCGGAGGTGAAATCCCGTTCCTGGCTAGCTGACCCATGTAGGCCTTAGGAAGGCAGTATACAGCAGAGCTTTCTGGCTTTCTGACATGCAGGCTGGGAAGGTATCATAGGAACATTTCTCAAATTACCTGACTAGAACTGACCAAAGCCAGCTGCATGGAAAGTACAAAGTCTAAAGTTATTGGTTTGCTCTGTAACAGAGGGTGATAAGGCCTCTAAAAATGTGTGATATTCCCTGATTGGCTGCCAACAGGATGGACCAAGTAGCCAACAGATACATACAAAATAGTTAGGTTAGCTGCCTAGATGCCTCTCTGACAATGGTTTCTTTAGGAGGAACGCACTGGAACAGCCGCTTTAGTTCATCAGGTATGGTCACAAACAAGAAAAAGCCAGGCTGGTCCTGGAGCTGAGGGAGTCCACCAACCCACTGTTGAGAGCCACCAATGATCTCATCCAAACATCAAGAGATTGCTGGCAGAATATGAAGTGGACAGGACAGGACTGGGGAGATGCAACTCATTTCTGTACCAAGGCCACTTTCTTTGTGGAGCGGAGAGGGATGGTGGTGGCAGAGGTGACGAGGGCAGAACATGAGCGCTTCAAGATCAAGGCTGTGTCTCAGTTTCGCCCGGGAGTCTGGACAGCTTGGGACAGCAACATGGACAGGTCAATCAATTAGGACGACATTTGGAAGATCCCACAAGCCCGACTCAGTTTTTTCATCCATGCAACCTATGACTCCACCAGTGGTTCGGTACTGAGGAGAACTGCTCCCTCTTCAACAGCACCAATAGAAGCCTCCAGGCCACTTTTTGTCAGGAGGCAAAATGGCACCGACCCAGGGACTCTACAGATAGCGGCATGACCAGGGGTTAAGGAAGCTGGCCGAAAAACTGGAAACCTGCAGGTAAAAGTCAAACACCATACAGACCCTACAGGGAAACAGCTCATTCCGTTTGCAAAGGCTTGAGGGGAACATAAAAACATCAGTCCATGAGCTCCATCTAAGCTTCTCTGCGCCAACAAGGAGTGGAGCAAGAGAGTCAACCTTGGGGGGCAGTTGCAGTTCCCAAGGGAAAGAACAACCACATCCCTCCATCCTGACTTTGTAGTCTGGTCAGAGACTGCCAAGTCGGTCATCATCATTGAGCCATGGGAGGAAGGAGTAGAGGCTGTCCATGAACAGAATAGACTGATATACTCAGATCTGAATGCTGAATGCAAGGAGGTGGAGTGGAGGACCACCATTTACCCAGGAGGGAGACATCTTTTCCACTGCTCCACCACCAGGAGAATTACTGGGATTGCCACATGACACTGCAACGGTCCCAAGGGCTCAATTGGAGGTGCAGCAGGCATCAATGTCTAGCAGTTACAGCCCCCACCTGTATTTTCAACTGTTAAATTTATGTTGCTCAGTTTAGTTAACCGAACGCTCATAATCCATGTTTAACTGATGATGCTGTAGTTATCCACAACAGTCATGTCGGTTGCAAAATGGATTGATTATTTTACATCCTAATAATGTTAATCAACGTAATGTGACACAACATAGTCTTGTGGAAATTGTGGATAAAACTAACTTGAGTAGTAAGCAAGCAGTCATAGTAGCAGTAAGTTAATTCAAAATTTTTTGTTTTAGATTTGTAAACAGTGTATTGTTACATCTTCAATCATTATTTGACTATATTTTCTTGATAATGTATTACCGTATATTGCGACAATTTGCGACAATTTTAAACAAACCATAAAACTATATTACTACAATGGAAACATACGGGGAAAACAAATCAATTTAGTATATTTGTCCTTACAAGGCTAAATATATTATTTCCCAAAAACTTGGCTATGAACAATAATGAATAATAATCTAGAGAGAGACATGGCAGGAAGGCACTTCAACGTATTTACCAGATTTAAAATGAAACAAAAATCTTTGGTCCAATTTTGAATTGAGTGTAATTTGTTGTCGTTACATTGTTATTGTTATTAATTAAATAATCTATATTTGTCTGCTTTTAAAACTAACTGAACACAAGTTAGTTTTAAAAGCTCAACATCAATGTTAAGTTGATAAATACTTAATATTTTTCAGCTTTAAAAAAAACACAAAAAGAAATACTGCAACCAGAAAACCTGTGTTTTAAGTGGGGAAAAATGTATGCATAATAAAAAAAAACAATATCTTATTTGGATCTCTGTTTTATTAGACATCTTGGCCTTGGGGTAAGGGGCTGAGATCAAGCAAAACGAACGACTTGTGTTCAATAATTATGAGTCATAATTTATTTTTTGCGTATAATTAATTAACTTATTACTATATTTGTTTTTTTCATGGTCTCCATGTATATATGGGTGGTAACACAATGAATTGTGGACGACCTACAATTCATGAGAAGTTTAAGATCATGTGAAGAATTTTTCTCCTGACCTACATTCCTTTTTATTTTAAGTGAGGATCCTGTCTGCAGTATACACGACCCTCCGTACTTTCCAAATTGGCAAGAACGGAGGGTCGTAGTAGAGTAAAAAAAACGTTTGCGTTTGAGACAGTAACAAAACGTCACATTCCCTGCAGCTTCTCCGTACAGAAACTTTTATTCTGAAATGTTTCTTACCGGAAGCCTTTGGTGGGCGGAGCCTCATATTTTTACTTCCTTGTTGATGTAGAAGCTAACAGCGTTGTACAATGATATTACTCTCTATATTGAGTTTATTCTCTACAAACCTGTTAGCGAACAGCGTTAATGTCGTGGTAAGATTATATGTTATTTCAAACAAGTCTGATTATAAATGTATTTCCCTTGAGTTCATTATTTTGCATGAAATATGTCGTCTGTGCTAGCGTTTTTAGAATCTGACAGCATGAGGAAACCAGATAGAAATATATTTATATATATATATTTATTAATCTTCCTCCACTTGTTCCTCAGGGAAATGCGGGGCAGTTCTTCAGCAGTGGTCATACGAACAACTGGGCTGTCCTGGTAAGTAGTAATTGGTGCTACAACTGTACAATGACCCATGTACATGGCTGTTAACGTATCGTGTGTTTGACAGGTGTGTACATCCAGGTTCTGGTTCAACTACCGTCACGTGGCCAACACTTTATCCGTCTACAGGAGCGTTAAGCGGCTTGGCATTCCCGACAGGTAACTGTTGATTATGAACGCACACTACACTGATCAGCTATAGCATTATATCCACTGACAGTTGTAGTCAGAACATTGATTATTGTCATTACAATGGCACTTGTCAGTGGGTGGGAGATATTAGGCTAAAAGTGATTAATTTCTCTTCAAATATGATATTTGAAACAGGAAATATTGGCAAATGTCAGGATCTGATAGATTTTGACAAGATTCATATTGACGGTGGTCTCAATGAAAGGGTCAGATTTCCAAAACTGCTGGCCATGTTGGATGCAGGGGTTGGTACAGGGGTCCACTGTAGCGCCATTTGCTTATAATGTTAAATCCTGGTTCTGATAGAAAGGTATCAGAACACACAAAGTATGGCAGTTTTTTGTGAGCTTCCATGCTGGCTCCTGTCCACTGCCGAACACGCCTACAATGGGCACTTAGGGCATCAAAATGGATCACAGAACAGTGGAAGAGGATGGCCTTATATGATCAATCATGGTTCTCTTTAAATCATTTGGATGGTTGGGTGTCAGTGCAATAGCTGGGGAAGAGGTAGCAGCAGATTACATTATCGTAACAAGGTAAGCAAGGCTGCTAAATGACACACCTTCATTAAAACGGTATTTTCATGAGGCAGTTGCCTCTTTCAGCAGGAAAATACAAAATCCATGATGCGAAAATGGTTCGGCAAAGATTGGAGGAACAACGCGTTCAAGATATTGACAAATTCCCCAAATCAAGAAGATGATAGCTCAAAGTAAACTGCCTGCTAGTGAGCCTGTTTTGGACTGTTTCAATCAACCCAATGCAACCCATTAAATCAACTTAGGAACTACTGAATCTCTAGAGCTGTTCGTAGCAGAAGGAATCATGGAGTGTGTGAGACTAAAGGAATAAACACGCAATACTTGGAGTTATGAAGGATGTCTTGTTGTGGTGTCCTCAGCTTGGAGCACAAATACTTGGAGTGAATGATTCTCTACTTCGGTTTGTCATGAAATTAATCAAATGTAAGTCTTGCAGCCAGTTGGAACTTTTTCCCTAAAAATCTTCCATCTGAATTCCATGCGAATGTGTGTTTGTGCACGATGATGGCTTGAATGCTATCTCATCAGCAACAATTAGGCAACTCTAATGAAAACTGAACAGAGGCTGATTGCTTTTAAATGTAATAATTTTAAGATTGTTAACCTGTGTGTGCACCAGTATCACCTGCAAAAAATCCTAGAGAATCATATTTTTTTTTCCAGTATTATGTAATGTCTCATAATATGACACTTAATCATATAAATTCATTATGTCTGGAAAGTAAATGTTAACGTCAAAGTTGCCTTAATGAAGACTCTGAATGCCTCAATTTCTTGTCCTGAGTTTGTTGATGCTGATAACGAAGATGTGATTCAGACAAAAGTGTTACAACATGAATGTCATCTCTCCCTCATGGTATTTAAATACATTTTGTGTGTTAAAAGAGGAATGCATCATATTTAGTCTTTTCATTCACTCTCCAGTGTAATCACAGTCGAATAACATCTGTCATCTTCTCCTTTTCCAGCCACATAGTTCTGATGCTGGCTGATGACATGGCTTGTAACCACAGAAACCCCAAACCCGCCACCGTTTTCAGCCACAAGAACATGGAGCTCAATGTGTACGGCGACGATGTGGAAGTGGACTACAGAGGATATGAGGTGCGCGTCGCAGTCAGGCAGTTACACAAAAAAATTACAGATCTTGTGTTGAAAACGTTTAAAAGGCAGAAACCTCTTCAAAATACATTTTTAGAAGTGACGTAAATTCTCATTACATAGGATTTAAAACCAGTTTATCTCATTTAGACATGAGACACAATAATTCAATCTGAGTGAAGGACTGTACAAAACATGAATGCTTGTTATTGAAATCTAAAACATGAAACTCGGAAATCTTGTTAGCAGCACAACACTGTCGGACGTATAACAGTTGTTATGTTTCACCATCTGTATGTGTTAAAACCATTGAACTTTAAAAAAAAAGATTTTTGTAGAAACATTGTACAGAGGCAGTGGGGAACTAGAGGCAACATTGTGTATTCAGTGTTTGCTAAGTCTGTTGATCAAGAAATTAATTGATATCTAATGCATTCTCAAATAGAGGCGCACCAAATGTTGTTATGTTACCGCAGAGCAAAGCCCACTGATGGGTCCGCTCTTTATTGCTTTTTGCTTTTCAGTATTTGCTTTGTCATGCCCTTATAAATTTGATTAAACACTGCACGAGCAATTCTGTTTGCTGACAGATGGTAATCACGTGCGAGAAAAGCAGATTAAGGTGAAGAGGAGAATAAGAAGACAACAATAGGAGGGATACATATTTTTCACTGTAAACTGTATCCTAAACTCAGATGCAAAGTTGAAGATGTTTTGATTTCATCATGTTTTATATTTATTTTCTTTATCTTACCCACTGATCATTTTTTTATAAGCATTAAAAGCCACGTTCTGAAAATGTATGTCTTTGTATCCGGTTGGCCTTTCAGGTGACGGTAGAGAACTTCCTGCGTGTTTTGACTGGAAGGCTGCCGCCCAGCACTCCGCGCTCAAAACGCCTTCTCTCTGATGACCGCAGCAACATCCTCATTTACCTGACAGGTAGTTAAAAAACAAACCCCACTTAAAATGCAACACCTGCACTCTTTTCTTTCTATTTTAGCTATTTTATGATTCAGCCATTGTAATGTATATTTTTTGTACACTTTTTTTCCTACAGTTTACACTTTAGCTTTAGAATTTTAGAAAACTCATTGATTCCATTCGTACCTGCGGCGAAAGAGATAAAGATCATAGCCATACCTCTGTAGGAGACTGAAATGCATTTAGCCTATGTTGTGTGCAACTTCTTTAGACGGCGCAAGTTCCTCTTTTTGGTCACAGTCCTGTCGGGTAAGAGCTACGGCCCTGTGTTATTTATACTGTATTAGTTCCCTGTTAAATCCTATGGAGGGATTTAATCCAGAGGTGGATGAGCAGGACTCCAATATTTTCAGTTGATTGTCATGTTTATCTAAAATGATGCTGCTTCCACAACTGTCAGTCCTTACTTTTTAATACAATTATAGAAAAAAGTTATGGGCGGTTGTAGCTCATGAGGTTGAACGGTCCTGTAGTCAACGTGGTGTAAGGTCCTTGAGGAAGGCCCGGAACCTAAATTTGCTCCTTGGGCACTTCACAAGGCCCTCTCAGTGCTCCTCAGAGACGGTCAGATTTAGAGGACTAGTTTCACAGTGTTGTTCTTACTGTGTATAACAAAGTGATGACAATGGGTCATTATTATTATTATTAAGGAATTATCTGGACTTGATTGACAGAACTTGGTTTTGTGACTTGGAGTGTTTGATTTTTGCTATATTCAAAATTTTGCTCCCTGAAAGTTCAGAAAGTCCATTTTGTTAGTCCTCAGTGGGAATTTGGAAAAAGGCTGGTGTTGGGATTTATCCCCATGAGAGGATAAATCTTGTCTTAGACGTTGATATTTTAAAGAGACTGATAGTATAACAATGATTTTAGATGAGATATTTCAATCACCCCAATTAAAATGATTAAAGGTTAGAAAAGCAGCTACAATGATCAAGCTCTCAAAATAAAACCTGTAGCACTGAGTATTATTTACCACATTTTTAGAGGTCCTGTGGGATCTTAAGTCAACATTTTGGTAAACTTATAGTCTAAAATGATATAAATATTGACATGTGAGGTCTTACTTACTTTTAGATTAATTTTTTTCATTTATTCAGTCAGCGCGGTGGTGCGGTGGCTGGCACCGTTGCCTCACAGCAAGAAGGTTCTGTGCTCAAATCCACCTGTGACCAGCCTTTCTGTGTGGAGTTTAAATTATCCTCTTGTGGGTTCTCTCCAGGATCTCCGACTTCCTCCAAAAGTCAAGAAACATAGAATAGAGCTGAATTGATGACTCTAAATTGCCCGTAGGTGTGAATGTGGGTGTGAATGGTTGTCTGTCTTTATGTATATGTTGGCCCTCAGACTAAATGCTGAATTATCCAGTGCCTACTCCTCCTCTCGCCAATGTCAGCTGACCATCTCCACTGGACCCAGAAAAGGATGAGCGGTTACAAAGGTCTTAAAAAGCCTTAAATTTAACTGGTTGAAATCTTCATAAATACTTTATCTTAAATAAGCACCTCCCATCATATGTTCTGAGTTGTGTGTTTTTAAACTCAGTGACTCCTCAAGAGTCTATTTTTGCCAAACCCATTCTTATTCTGTGGCTGAATTTAGCCACAGTCATTTCTCCCATGCAGGGCTGCTCGCCCTTTGCTGTCTCATCCTGTTAGGTCCCATTCTGTATCATGGTTTTGCATTATGAATCAGAAGCTGAGTGAATTATTGATCACATGTACTTTTCCAACAGGCCACGGTGGGAACGGCTTTCTGAAGTTCCAGGACTCTGAGGAGATAAGTAACGTGGAATTGGCTGATGCTTTTGAGCAGATGTGGCAGAAAAGAAGGTAATTAAACATAAAAAAACCCACATAAAATTAAATTGGAGAAGTACTGTTTCTTTAAATCCACTTCCCTGCTCTCTCCCGAGGCTCGACTATCCGTGCCATCAAACATTTAATGATAGGAAATGTTCCAACATATGGATAAAAATGAAGTGCTGATCTAGATATAGAATGATCTAGAATGAGGTGCTACATATATTAAAACAGTCCAATAGAAGAGATCTATGAAGAAAGCATTTTTTTTTTATGCCCGGTAGGCATAAGACACTCATGTAGATTTTGTAAGAAAGGGCTTTAGAAAAATCCCAGAAATAAGTAGTTAAGTTCTAGGCCTCCAAAAAAGCTCAAATAAACAGAACTGAAGAATGTTTTTGGTCAACCTCAAAATACAGCAAACCCACTATCTAAATAAAGAAATAAACTATCTAAATAAAGAAATAAACTATCTAAATAAAGAAAGAAACTATCTAAATAAAGAAAGAAACTATCTAAATAAAGAAAGAAACTATCTAAATAAAGAAAGAAACTATCTAAATAAAGAAATAAACTATCTAAATAAAGAAAGAAACTATCTAAATAAAGAAAGTACACTGTGGTATTTAAAGTAGGTGATCAGACCAAATGAAGGAACAAGATACAAAATAGCAGTTGCTTACTACTTAACTACAATGGAAACATAACACAGTTAGTGTAAGTAACACAATCATTTGACAAATTACATCCATATATATCTAAATACCAAATGAAACCAAAGGAAAAATGCAAAGATAAAAAGTAAATAAATCAACCCCCCTCTGAGGAGACAGACTCTTTGTATAGACTGATTGACACTTCCTGTTTATAAATCTACTGCGTCCTGGGTCCCATTTCTTTGCCCATATGATTTCAGCTGCAGTAGCATGTCCCCTCCAGCACCTGTAAAACCAAACAAATGGGTTCAATGAACAGATTGAATGGACCGGGACTAGTGGGGCAGCACTACCTACACCCTCCTTCAATGCACTTCTCTAACGTACGATTAGAAAGGCTACTGTTAACCTTATTCCTTACAGTAGGTGAGAAGCGAAGTGTCAACATACAACCTATGAGAATTAATTTCTAAAGCGAAATGAATTACTATATTACATAATAAATGAATGATTAAATAGAGAAATTCGTATCGGACTAAATTATAAGCTTTCTTAGCATCTAAATTCAGAACAATAGCACAAGCATTTGCCCTGATTAATCCACTCAATAATATGAAGCACTCTCCTAATAATTTCTTGAGTTTGTGTCTTTTTTATGAATCCTGTTTGGTCTTCATTTATTAGAAAGGGTATTGCAGTCTCCATCCTTTTTGCTAACATAGTGCCATACAATTTATGTTGTGTGTTATGTCCCTTTTTCCTTTACAGTCCATCCTGTCCTATCCCTCCTTAACTCATATAAGACTTTCCTCCTGGACGAGGGGATAAAACCCTCTGCTAAAACTAGAGATGCACCGATTGCAATTTTCTTGGCCGATCGCTAATTTTTATAAAATCTGACTGGCGGATACCGATTTTGGCCCATTCCAATTTTTATTCTTTAAAGTTTAAATCATCAAAATCATTAGGAGGAAATTATTTGAAGTGCTCTTATTTCAAAGGATTGCAGTGGAAGTAACAAGGCTGGTCGTCATTGTGTTATGTGTGTGTATTCTGACCTTTTGAAATGAATGTAATCTCCGTCCACCCCTCCGTGCGTTTCTTGAACCAATGGTATGACATTTTGAAGGGAAAATAAAACATTGTGAATGTCGTTCAGTCCATTATATGTATTATGTTGGCTTTGTTCAGGGACCTTAGGGCTTGTGGCTGTCTCCGGGCTCCCGCTAGCTTTACTGGGTTTTTTAGTGTCCTGTTTATACAATTTTCAATAGGATTTCTTATTCTTCTCTAGTTGGTTGTGTCTAATGAAGGTTTCAGGAGAAGGGTTCAGGAGATTCAAATCTCCTGCACTGTCTTTGGGAGTGACGAGGATGGACAGGATTAGAAACAAGCTCATCAGAGGGACAGCTCAGGTTAGTCGTCTTGCAGACAAAGTAAGAAAGGGCAGATCGAGATGGTTTGGACACGTGAAAAGGAGGGTAGATAGTGAGATAGTAGATCTCTTGGTAGAGGGGTGCTGGAGATGGAGCTGCCGGGTAGGAGAAAAAGGGGAAGACCAAATAGGAGGATTCTGGATGTCGTGAGAGAGGACATGCACGTGGTTGGAGTGATAGAGGAAGATGCAGAGGAAAGGGCAGGATGGAAACGGATGATCCGCTGTGGCGACCCCTAAAAAGAGCATCCAAAAGAAGAATGGTTCCATATGTTTCTGATGCCATCAAAGTAAACACCCCTGTATAAGAAGAATGTCAAACCCAAACCCAATGGGAGCATACTCATTTAATAATGTCCCTTTTTTTGTTCTGTCTTCCCGTTTATCACAATGAGTCTTCCTCCTTTGTTGCTTGATTCTAATATGAATTCAAAATGAATCAAGTTCGCAATCAGTATTTCTATTCATCTTTCTTTTCCTTTTTATGATTTATTTTATTTTATTTTTACGATGAAAAGGCTACATTCATCCTCTTTTTTTTTCCTTTAAAATTTTAGCTATTATTTTGCTTCTTTCAATCAGTTTATTTAACCAATTAACATTTAATGAAATCTATTATAAAACTGATAATGCATGTACTTTCAGAACAGTGTACTTGAAACTTACAAGAACTCAAGAACAAATCAAAGTGATGTAAACTCACAGGGTGGAGGAGGTCCATGAGCGCTTTGTCAACAATCAGAAGGAGCTAGGACCTATCAAATCACATAACATTCAAACCTTTGTAAAGATATGTCCCAAAAAACAGCTTTATATCTATTTTTCAAATAACATTCTGTCTGGAGCGACTAGTATTGTTGAATCTACATTGAATCTGACTTGTTTTATACATGCCTATAAATCTAATTTAACACATAATAATTCTATAAGTGCTTGGAACCACGAATAAATGTCCGCACAGCCTCCCGTAAAGTAAAGTCTATTTGAGGGACTGCTTCCTGTTTCAGGTGCAGCACTCTTTGATTTTGTGAATGGCGGGACACTTAATTTCAACCGCCCACTCCAGTCTGCTCCAAACGTATCAGTAGAGCGACTGTGTTGCAGGCAGAAACCCCAGGCTGCCAGATAAAAGGTTAGTGCTTTGATGCTGATGTGATAATCGGTAACGGTCACCATAGAGACCTGACCATTGCCCCCCATCATCCCCAAACCAACTCCGTCCAGTCGACTGGATGGAAAAGTGTTGGCCTGAAACAGACAGAAGCTTAAGTGGAATCTCTCTTTATTTTTAGACGGTGTGTGTGTGGGTGTTTTGGAGGGACTGGGTGAAGGTGTTCTCGGTCACCATGGCAGCTGCAGTAGGAAAAATGGTTTGAGGGTTTGTGTGATATCAGGTTTTATTGGAACAAATGAACGAGGCATGTGCCAGCTGGGTCTCCTCTCATTAACTCGATTACACCGCACACGTAGATATGACCGGAGGATGTAATCTTTGGTATTTTCCTGACTTCGTAATCAGTCTTTTGTTTGGAGTGCATATCTCAAAGGCTTAAAAGTAGCTTCAGCAAACTTTAGAAATACACTGATGAGCCATAGCATTAAAACCACTGGTCTGATACGGCGTAGGTTTTTCATCTGGATTTGTCCTGCATTCTGACAGCTTTCTACTGGAATTGGCACCAACGGTTTCAGCTCTTTGTGGTACAGTAGCTCTGCTGGGATCAGAAAACACGAGCTACCTTTCGCTCTCTGTGTTCCTCAATGAGCCTTGGACTGGACTTGCCATACTGACTGGCCTTTTTTTAATATTTATCCTCTGTGACCATTTGTAAACAGAAATGAACATTCCCCCCCCCGATGCCCTTCTGCAGAAGTGATAATAAAACGTAATAAAGACAACTTTGATCTCTATCTTTTTTTTATAGAATATCCACCACAGGTGTTTAAGCCTCTGTGGCCGGTTTACCAGTTGTTCCTCCTTAGACCACTTTAGTAGGTACTATGAAAAAATGCAGACGTGGATCAGCCAACACGACCTGCAGTTTTGGAGATGCTCTGACTCAGTCGACTAGCCGTACCAGATTGGCCCTTTTCAAAGTCCTTATCCCAACCCATCAGCTTCAGGACAAAATGTCCTGCTGGCCAACAAGCATTTGTGGCCAACAAATGCTTGTTGGCCACTGACGGGAGCCATGGTAACAAAATAACAATTGTTATGCTGACCTGAACTGTTAGTGGTTTGAATGTTGTGGGTGATTGGTATTTATTAAAATCAAAAAATGATTTATTTCCAAAGTAAATCACACTGACAAGGAATTTGATCCGGTAGGTTTGATTATGCAGTCAGCATTAGTAGAGATAATAGAACATCTACATGGGGGAGGAAGACATGAAACAGAGGCAGTTAGGGATGTGCGAATGATTTCATATACATTTGTTCATACGTACACATATATGCACACATACATGTACACATACAGGTACCCATACACATGCTCACATGCCTGCGCATATATATGCAAGTATGAGAACGAGCAAAGAAAAAAAAGCGTGCAATTTGTCAGACATGCAGTCACTGTGGGGTTCGGATAAGAGTCTGAGTCTGAATGGGGGGTTGGGGGGGTGTTCCTATGCCTTTTTGATAACGGCAGCAGCAGATGGGAAGAAACTGTTTTTGTGGCGAGAAGTTTTGGTCCAGATGGACCACAGCCTCCAGTCAGAAGGCAGAGACGCAGACAGATTACGTCCAGGGGGGAAGGGGTCCGCTACTGTCTTTCCCGTATGTCCCAGGGTTGTTGGGTGGATGCTGATAAGTAAAAATGTGCTGTTTAATATTTAGATTTTTTTGTTGTTTTCCGTGAAAGAGTGATTTTAAACATGACCCTCAATGGTGACCACCTTGTCCAGAGCTTATTTGGCTTCTATGCATCCTATCATCACCAAACATTCCACTTTATTTATTCCATATGTCATGTCTTTTGATATTTTGAATTTTATACTAACTTTATTTTGCAAGGTATAAATGTTGCTTTAGGTGACTTTGGATGGTTGACATCTTCTCTAAAACAATCCCCACTGCTCTAGTCCCACCAGTAGAATGGTGGATTGATGGTGTACTGAAGGCTTTATTGCTCACTGTTAGATGACTCTGGATTTGAACGAACATGACGCTATGTGTGTGTGTCTGCGTGTCCAGGTACAATGAACTGCTCTTCATCATCGACACCTGTCAGGGGGCCTCCATGTATGAGAGGTTCTACTCTCCAAACATCATGGCATTGGCCAGCAGTCAAGTTGGAGAGGACTCTCTGTCGGTGAGTTAATGCCGCTCTCATGGAGATGAGTTAAAAATCTTCATACATTTTTTCAGGTTCTCTCATAAGCAGTGTGCTTTAACAGCAAAGACTGACCCTTTCAAACAAATTCTCCTTACCAAACATGAAGTATCGCATTTCTGTTTCTCCAACCTGCTCTTTTTTGGATTTAAGGAAATGTACACTTAAACAACCTAATTTTACAAGAACGTTTTAATGAGTATTTTATTTTATAAGACAAAAGGTTATCCCAAGAGCTAAATCACCACTGTGAAAAAGTATTCACCCCCCTGAACTTAGCAGCACCAAATACAACCAATCGCTTCTGATAACTGGAGATCAGCCTCTAACGTCACTGTGGTGTAATCTCTACCCACTCTCTACCCACTCTCTTCATTGCAGAACTGATTTAGTGCAGCTACACTGGAGGGTTTGTGAGCATAAACTGATCATTTCTGGTCCCACCACAGCATCTCCATAGTGGAGCTATCAGCCTTCATTGGGTTGAGAGAGGCCTGTAGTTCCTTGGATGGTTTCTTTGGATCTTTTGCGATCCTCAGTGTGACTTTGCCGTGCACTTTGAGGAAGTTTAGACGGTTCACTATTGTTCCATTTGTAGATAATGTTCATTTCTTGCTTTTGAGTCTTTTCGAGCTTGAGTCAGTTATTAATGCAGTTGTGTAGTTTTTGAGTTTCTAAGGGGGTAAATACTTTTTCACACAGAATCAGTTGGGTTGGGATAACCTTTGTGGTTCAATAAATACAATTCTAATTAAAACTTCTGTTTATTCAGGTTGTTGGGTTGCAGATGTTCAATGTTTGCATTGTGGGATTTAGAAGGCGGCAATGCAACTCCCATGAACTTTACTGTATTCATTCCATTGGGATTTTTAAAAAAACTGTATAATTAACAAATTTAGCAATCCAAAATGCCTTTACTGGCATTCCTTATTAAGGATGCCATGTGACTATGGCTTTACTTTTATCTATCGATATTAAATTTGACATGTGCAGCACTTAAAAGACTACAAACGTCACCAAACATCTGTGCTCCAGTGCTCCTGAATATCGAATACTTATCCTCTATCGTTTTCCTCCTTACCTGTTCCAGCACCAGCCAGATTTGGCAATCGGAGTCCATTTGATGGACCGTTATACTTTCTACCTGCTAGAATTCCTGGAGGACATCCATCCTGCAAGCAAAACCAACATGAATGACCTGGTGAGGATTCATTTTCTAATGTGCATTCCTTTGACATAATGGCAGAGCGAGCAACGTTCTGCAGAAGAGTAATTAACTTCTACCTTCATTAATAATGGGGGAAAATGCACTAATCTTGGCCAGGGGTTCCCAACCTCTTTGTACCGCAGACAGCTCCAGTGTGTCCAATAGTTCATCATGATATATGTATTGATCTCTGTGACACTTTTATTGTCTGTTTCATATTGTCCAAACCCTGTGACTCTGACATTTGAGTCTAACCGCTTTATAAGAAGATCAGCTTTTTTCTCCGTAGTAGCATTACACACCTCTGAGATCTGTGCAAGGTAGAAGATATAAATGAGGTGTAAATATTAATGTTACGACTGGCAACGTTTTAACACGACCAAGTAGTTAACCTCAGTAATGCACTGATGTTAGT
>VRLP01004151.1:0-52959 GCA_009660295.1 Lophius piscatorius
TGTATTTTAGAGGTGAATGATGTTTTGTACAGGTGGATGATGTATTGTAGAGGTGGATGATGTATTGTACAGGTGAATGGTGTATTGTAGAGGTGAATGATGTATTGTAGAGGTGAATGATGTATTGTAGAGGTGAATGATGTTTTGTACAGGTGGATGATGTATTGTAGAGGTGGATGATGTATTGTAGAGGTGGATGATGTATTGTAGAGGTGGATGATGTATTGTAGAGGTGGATGATGTATTGTAGAGGTGAATGATGTATTGTAGAGGTGGATGATGTATTGCACAGCAGAAGGATATTGAAGTTGATTTAGTCATAGTTGGTGTATAAGTACATCTGTATCATATCAATATTCACAGTTTCCTTATCGTAGTATCTGCTGCTTCAAAAATCAGTTGTTAACATTATGCCATGGAGAAAGTGGTGTGAGTATAATAATGACCTGAATATTTGAGACATGTGTTCAAAACATCTCTCAACATCTTTTATCACAATTAGTTCTCAAAACTTCTTTTATCCAAACTTCTTTTGGTCCCCTTCATCTGTCTTTGTGCATCTTTTACTTATTTGATCTCTTTCCTCACACTCTTACTTCAGTATCTGTCTGTATTTTGCCTCTTTTCATTCCATCCTTCCCTCTTCGTTTTTCTTTCACAGATTTATTCATGACTCGCTCACAGGCCTCCGACGCCCCTCTTCATCCTAATTTATTTCCATTATAATTCTCTCAGTCTACTTTTCTCGTATGTCTATAACGTTCTTTTTTTTAAAAACTTGAAATCATCCCTGTTTTATGCATTCAAATTGTGTTTCAAGTGGATCAAGGTGAGGACCTGAGTGCAGACACGACTCAAAGACCATAAAGACGCAGTTGAGGGAGGTGTTAACAGAAAATTAAGTCATAAAGCAGGCAGCAGATGATGAGCAGGGAATCCAAAAAGTCCAAGACAATAAATGAAAAACACAGGCGATGTCGACGAAAATCAGGAAAAGTTCTATTTTAATGCACAAACTGCAAAGATCTACACGTAGTCTATACAGTGGTGAGCCATAACATTATAACCATCTACGTGGAGACATGCAGAAAAAAAGAATTACTGAAACACACACATATATATTTATATATACAGTATATATGGCTGTAACTGTACCTGGTCATGTGGGCTGGTCTACACCACACCGGTCTTCTATCCATCAACCAACTCTGCAGTACCCCACTCCTTGCCAGATCGTCCGTCAACCTTTGTGGGAGACCCGTACTTGGCTCAGTATATTTAGAGTTTTGGATGGATGATCCAGAACTCTCTGAAACTGTTTTTTCTCTCCGGACCTCACAGACTTGATGTTCTGAACTGCGTGCCTTGCCAGCCCTCCCCTCCCGTCCATCTCATTCAAGCATCCAAGAAGTTCAGTCTGCCAGAAGTGATGCAATTAATCACCTTAAAACATTTCCTGAGTCTAATTTCTACTGTTGGGTCGAGTCCAAAGTGTGATACGCCAATTTTGGGTGCTGGAATTGACTCAAGCCCAACCTCGGGAGAAACGGGTATAAAGATTTAATGAATAATGGCGACCATATTATAGTGTATATATCTTCTTACACCCTGCTGCCAGACACACAGTGTGTTACAATGACTCTTCAACAAACCATTACATCATCTGATTGTTCCGTCACAGTGAAAAGTCCTAAAAGTGAGCATCCAAAGAGGTTTAATAATTATACGCAGGGGATTGGTGTCTTTTTGAAGATAGACCTTTGCTGTCGGGAACAACAGGGTAGGCCTAGTTTAAGGTTTAAAGTCAGCATGTATTAAAATGCATATGCAATGAGGAATAAAGGGACAATTTTGACTCCAGACTGCTGCCCGTTTGTTTTGGGCAGGAACAAATAGAATCAGCTATCGGTACACACCAGAGCATAAACTGTCACAAACCATTGAGCAGGAGTCCCTGGATGGTCACTGACTCCCCCCAAATACAACCACTAGTCACATGACTGGAGTACAACGGCGAGGGATACTGTCCGGACGAGATACTTCTTATAAATGGTTTATGCTGACTACCTGTCTGGAAACTCCAAACCGCCGCTGCAGTTGTAACCATTTGACCTTCCATCAGTAAAATCCTCATTTACATACGAGCACACCCAAACAAATCCTCTGTGGTTATCTCTCTGATGGATGAAAGCCTCTGCAAACACGGAGACAGAGAACCGGAAGAGACGGAGAGTTTAACGACCGTCATTTTCTTTCTCTGCAGCTCAGTCGCTCATTAGTGGCAATATTCAGAATTTCACTTGGAGCCGGTTTCCAGAGGATGTGTGACACTTGGGACCAAAATAACGCACACAGCTAATGATGTATATATATATTACATTATGGAGTCTGCTCAGCTTTAGTTTGACTAAAGTTCTATGAAGATAGAATGTATAATATATAAGATTGAAGATATATGAATAATTTTAGTTTTTCCATTTTCACTTTTCTCGTGCTTTAAACTCTCAAACTTGTTTGACATCTTCAAGACCTGTGATCAGCAAATAGGACTTGTTCAATAGCCATGGTTAATGCCTGATCCCAGGGTTAATGGTATCCCCCAGGGCTCCATTCTTGGCCTCTTACTCTTTAGAATATAAATGCTGCCCCGGGGTTAAATTAGAAACACATTCAGTCAAGTGGCAAACATTTTCAATTAGAAATAGAAACTCAAAATGTGTTCAACCAAACACTTGAGGAGGACATTATAAGGTTAAGATTTTACAGTTAACTTTCGAGGTAAGTTGTGGTCTAGTTTTTTTCTGGATCTCTTTTTAACCCTTTTTTATACTTACCGTGTCATTGTTTGTTTTCAAATCATTTTATAAATAAAATGTATTCATGATTATAATAATAAGACCCGCGATGCTGACATCAAATGTTCTCTGATGTATTTTCTCTGGATTTAATAAGCTATAAGAGGAGGTGGCAGACAATGACCGTGTTTACGTACAGCATCCTGTCTTTGTTATTGCACATGAAAGCATCATATCTCGATTTCTGTTGAGAAACCCAAATATTCTAATCCCAAAGAAACTGGGATTAACGTCTTATCCTGCTTTCTGATCGCTGCACATTCCTGCAGGCGCTGACTGGCGTAGCAGGAATACACACAATAGTGGAAGGGACATATTCTTTTGTCAACCACTTGTCCTAAAACGGAACATGCGCACAAACTGGTTGGTAACCAATAATACAACCACACACACAACCAGTTTGTACAGCACCAAATGGTCTCTCGTGTGTGACGGAGTTGCTGCCCGTTGTTTTGTTTCCTCTTGTTTCATGAAGGATTCAAGTGAGCCACAAAGTTGGTAAAAGGACGCCATCATCCTTTAGACATTTACCCTCCACTCTTAACCGACCTCCATGTTGACAGACCTCTGTCAGCAGTCACGTCTCTGTATCTTGAAAGTGGCGCACGTGTTTAACATTGTCTGTCGCCCTTGTCTCCCTTTCACTGGCGATAAGGTGAATTAGCCGTATCTGCAACGCCGTGTTGGCGTTTAATATTACTGCACCCGCTATAAACGGAGGTAGCCTCTTTTTATACGGCAACAGTCAACTTTAGACAATCCGTGTCTCACTGCTGTACAATGACAGAAACACAACAGAACGATAATGACATCAGATGACAGCGATCCACACTCAGGTTTGTTCAGCAGAGCCTGGTAATGACCGCAGGGATGCAGTGATGGAGGGATGCAGGGATTCTGCACTTCAGTGCTCTGTACTGGTGCCCAGAAGGCATCAGGGTATGGTGGATATAGTGGCCGTGGAATGTCCTGTCCTACTAAGGTATGGTAGCAAAAAGCAGTTGGTTATGCGTGTGAGTTTGTTCATGATAATATATTAGAAAAAAAGCTAAATAAATCTTCTGAAAGATGCTCTGGCAGTAAGAGGAGAAGGACAGTGACGTCGAGTCCTCTGAGCTTTCCTATTAGTGAAACTCTCTGGTGGTCCCTTTTATCGGGTTCAGTAAGGAGCTGGTTGAGACAGAGTCTGTTGTCCAGTGTAACTTAATTTAAAGGTAGGCAAGAGGTTACAGAAATGTTAGATTAAGATGCCTCCTTGTAAACGTGACATATGGCTGCACAAACAGCAGCCAGTAAATCAGTAACCAGGATGCTTTAATTTAATCTTGCATACAGAGATATGAAGAAGCAGATTACGTTGTGATCTTTTTGAAACGCCATATTCCCAATATGATCTAAACCAGAATACTAGTGTGCATGTAAACGCAGTCAATGCAGGGAAAAAAAAGAAACTTTTGGGAACTCCTATATCTGAAGGGATGTTATGAGATTCTAGTGACAGCCCACGGCCTATGAGTGGAATCTCATCAGCTCACTTGGGCGAGAGATGAGGAAAAGATACACTGAATGAAAAGCTTTTATTAGTTATGGTTTAGTTTATAGTTTCCTGTCTTATTTTGAAAGGTTTTTTTTAATCATTTTTATCTTTTCCATTGCACTTTCTCTCCTGTCTGATTCATCCCAACTGTATTTTACCGTCCTTTTTTTCCCATGTGAGTTTAGGGCCTATCAAACCATTAAAAAAACCCCATTTCTCCTTAAAGGAAAATGATGGGGGACGTAAAATAGACCAAATGGAACACTTTATTTGTTTGTACTTATTTCCCGTCGGATTTTCAATTTTTTTTTTAGTTGACTTGTTCGTGTAGGAACTCAGAAGTTATGAACAATTTTACTGGGGTATAAATATGAGGTGACACCGGCCGAATTGTCTTTGAAGTTCTTCACAAGGGGAAAGACCGGAGAACACAGCAATGATGTGCAAAGAATAGTTGTAGAGTGACAGTTTTTACAGTTAGATCAAAAATTGAGAAGTTTAAAGAGATGTCAAAAATGAAGCCTGGAAGAAGACGTGTCTGCAAACTGACACTCTAAGGATAACAGCTAAATAGGTCAGAGGTCAGTAGATTCTTGAGGTCAGAAAGCCTCCCTTACCACCATCAGATGACGCCTAGACCAACACAAGGTGTTTGCGAGGGTCTCATGAAGAAATCCTCTGCTGTCATCCGCACACAAAGTAAAGCACAGACAGTTTGCCAAAAATGACTGGGACTTAGAATGGAACAAGGACAAAGATCAGATGAGACCATAGTAGAGTTTTTTGGCAACAAACATCTAAGATGGGTGTAGCATAGTAAGAAAGGAAGCCACAGAGAAAAGCCCTTCATACCCACTGTGAGGTATAGTGGTGGATCTCTGATGCTGTCGGGCAGTTTTTCTTTCAAATGCCCTGAATGTCTTGCTGAAAGAAATGGTTCCATGAACTCCATCAAACATCAATAGATATTGGATAAAAAGCTAAAAGCATCCGCCAGGAAACTTAAAGTGACAGTGATCTGAAGAACACCTCAAAATCTACCCAAGAACGGTTCAGAGATCAGAAAATAAATATTTTGACATCCCAATCACCTGACCTAAACCCCACAGAAGATCTATGGAATGTGCTGCTGTGAGTCCACCACTGTGGAGAGCGTCTGTTTGGAGGAACGCTCTCAGATCTTCTCCATGTGTTCTCAAACCTCCTCACACACTTCAGACGGAGACTCAGGGCTGTTGGGAAAACGGGCTGCGCGAAATATTAAATGTGGGGTGCCAATATAATAGAGTGGAGATGATAAAGTAAAGTACCAGAGGCTTAACATTATTTTATCTTGAGGAAAATTATGGCACGTGTCAGCGATCAGAACAATCTCTCTCTCTATAAAATTTAAACTTTATTCAGATTGTAACTCAATGGTTGGAGAAAAGTTTGACTAAATCACGTCTTCTTGTTCTTAATCACCGGTTTGTCCTGCACTCGTTGTACAGTGATGCAGTAATCGCATCTTCGTCACTACGGCAAGTTTGATTGGGTGGTAAGATGTCAAATGAGTAGATGAACACAGACGCGAGGCCACGCCCTGATTGTGTCGACAAATGAATAAGAAATCTCGAAGTTAGCTGTAGAAGTGTCATAATATGGTGAAATTATCCTAAGTTCTTGGGGTTTTCGGCATTATTAATCAAAGCGAGGGCAGAATCATCATGTAAATACGATAATACGTGTACGTGTACTGGCAACACTGTACCGTGAGTAGTCACATACATTTAATGTAATTATGAGGGTGAACTCCTAAGATAACCTCTAATTATGATCTGAGCAAAGAAATCCCAGCTGAACAAAATGTCTTGTGATCCTACTACAAGTAGGAAGTCAAGATCAGTTACCTGACTACAAACTGGTAGTTCATCATCACACATGATGAAGACCATCCTGTCATTCTCTGTCGAATGAGACCACAGGTTGGGCTTGACTCCTGCAGGTTGCCTAACAGGAGTATGTTGGAGTGGACGCTGCCATCCTTTAAATGCTTCGTCAAGCCTAGTCCTGCTTGGATGAGTTATGTAGGGGTGGTGCATTCAACACCACCCCGCAGTCAATCTCAATGGGAGTTGAGTGGATCTCTCCTTCATGTACTGGATTATAGACTACCTGACAGAACGGCCACAGTATGTCAGGATGGGAGACTTTGGGGTAGTGGTGTTCCGCACTGGGGCTCCACTGGGGGACTGTCCTGGCTCTGTTCCTGTTCACCCAGTAAACGTCAGACTTTAAATACAACTCTGAGTTTTGTCATACTCAGTAATACTTGGATTATCTACGGTAAAGGGCACATACGACTCCTTTTCCTCAGGAGGCTCAGGGTCTTCTGACATTTGCAGTGAAAAGCCCTTTTCTATGCTGGGGAGGCAGGTTCTCTGACAGGAACAGATGGAAGCTACACAAGCTGGTCAAAAAAGTCTGGCTTTGTGCTTATCAGAATGATGGCCATCCTGGACGATATCAACAACCCTCTCCACGGCAGGGTCTTTTGTCCTTTTGTCCTTTTGGACAAAAGACCTCCTGAGTGTTTGTGGGCTGGAGTGGATAATGAGATTGGCCATCAGGCTGTCGTTGCTAGTAGCTCCAGACATGAACAATATCTATTTACCTTGAGAGACTGGAGTCTTGACTTGTGTCTCTCTCTCTCTCTCTCTCTCTTTCTCTCTTTCTCTTTCTCTCTCTTTCTCTCTTTCTCTTTCTCTCTTTCTCTCTTTCTCTCTTTCTCTTTCTCTTTCATTCATTCATTCATACGTGTTGAATTAACATAGTCTCTTGGATTAATTTCAATTTAAATCTTTAGTTTGGGATCAGATCCGTCATCTGGAATAGATCCGAGTTAAATTAACTTAGTTACTCAGAATAAGTCCAACTTTATTTATTAGTGTTGGACCAACACTAAGGCATTACTAAAATCCCTCAACCCAAACTCAATCAACTAAATGCAGTTTATTGAACACAAACAAATTATGTAGACCAAAATAATTTTTTTTCGTGCATAGTGAAACTTTAATTTAATCAAGTGTCAACTGTCTCTTGTTTTAATCCAAAGAATATGTGTTGAGTGGAAAACAATTTGAACAGTATCAAAAATGTGGGTTTCTAAAAGTTTGCATCAAGGGTGGAAACAAAACAAGACAAACAAACGTGAATGTCGTGTGAGTCTGGCATGATGTAATCAGATTTCTCTTACAAACAAGAAATCATTGTATACAAAATAAATGTTATATATAAGTTTATGTCATTTTGTGCCAGGGAGTGTTTCCTATGAAAAACTCATAGGAATGCTGATGAGGTGGACCGTCCCTCTGAAAATACCTGTATAAAATAAAGTGCTTAAAATGTTATGAGGAGGTTCTGCAGGAGTGTTCTAAGCTCGCTCATTAGTGAGCAGAACGCGACCCCTTTACAATCGCACGGCGTATCATTCCGCTCCTCGCTGGCCGCGCCTCTGTCTGGGATTATTTTGGAATGACAGGAAGCTCGGTGGGACGCTGGGAGTACTAGGCTCAGAGTACAGACGGCAATGAGACAATAGAGGACAAGGGCACGGCAAGGTCGAGGATGAGGAGGCGGGATGGAGTGGATAATGAGATTAATGCCATGGGATGTGGATGCAGGAGGTCTAATGGGATCATTGATGATCTAAAGGAAAAGGACGCCGCAGTAATAATGACAAATTTGTCCACCTCTGAGCAAAAAAAAAAGAAAAAGTTTTTGCATTTTGGAGTTTAATGTATTGATATATTGATCAGCCATAACATTAAAACCATGAGACTTGGGCCCTGTCTGGTTCACAGTTGTAGTTAGAATCTCATACTATACATCCCTCACATTCTCACCAACTAATACAATAATTGTATTAAAATCCTTTTCTATTTTCTGGACATTCAGTTTTTTTAAACTAAGATCAGACGTGATCATTATCAAGTTATCAAAACTTAATACAATTTTCAAGATTTTGATTTCAGGATGCTTTTAAAATGACTGAAAACAAACAAAAAAAATTATAATATTCCATATACTAAATGACAAATGGATTTCTTTTTTGTTATAGGCATAAATTCAATATTAGATTAAATGAACACTACAACCATGACCATTTGAATATATTACCGCAAAATTACCACAAAAAACCCTCCAGATATACTGTTAATCTATTAATCTAAAAATATAACATTGAAATCGACAGCATTTCACAAAGAAGCAAGTTTATTATATATCACCATTTATGTTTTAGTCTTAATTAATTGTATTTTACTCTTACCTAATGTAACGTCCTCATAAACACTTACTGTAATGCCTTCGACGCGGTCGCCGTATCTTTAACGTTAAAATTCTGGTGCCGGTTTTTTACTGTTTATTATAAGGATTATTCTTTGCCCTGTAGGGAAAACTTTCACCGGCTACGTGACATAAAGGATAAGAAAGTTTCATTTGCCTTTTCCATCGTCAAAAGCTTGCTCAGCATTTTATTTTTATTTCCCCCCCCCCTATCCAACATGTCAGGCATATTTAATTCTTTCATTCTGAAAGACAAAACTCTGCCACTCCGCCGATCCAGAGGTGAGAAAACTGGTGTGCATGGAAACACATTTGTCAAAAGTCTAAAAGCATTGAAAGCATCTTTTCTCTGATTCCCGTGTGATCAAATATGTCACCATTAATCTTTCTTTAAAAGTGAAGCCTGAGGGTAAAAAGATTCTCTGGGGGAGGTTGGTAACGTTGTTGCAGCTGACAGTGTGACATAAATGCTCACTGCTGCTTATTGTCCGATGCGTTTCCTGCCTGTAATCACGTTGTTATTTAATTAGTCTTTCTGGGAAGAGAGCTCCGTGGAAGGGTCCGCTCACTCTTCTCAGCGCCAAACTATCGACGCATTAATTGGTTTTTTCCTCGCTGCTCATCCCTACTGGTCTCATTTCCTGCGAAAATTCCACGCAGTGAAGTTTCCTCTGCTGATCTGATCTCACAGTTGGTTGAATGAGCCACCGGGATGAAACACAGAAAGAGGAAGACGACATTAATCCTGTTTGTTCAAGTTCAGATGACGAAAAACATCAGAGCTGCTTCGGTGGAAAAACCACCTCAGGAGAGAGGAGATAACACGTTCTGGTGGAAATTCTAAATGTAAAATCAAATGAAAATAGAAACAAACTGTGGTGTCAGAGGAATGAAGAACATGAAGCGAGGGGTCGGGTGAAGACGTTTAATCCCCTTCCTCTGATCCTTTGCGGCAGAGATAAAAGATTGACTATCTGTCATGAATGCACGTTCAAGTGTTACAAGATCAGCGGTGTTCCTGAGAATATATGCTCATTTAAATCTGCACTGACTGTCCTCACTGGACCTTTCTGGTCTTTGTTACGATACTCTTCCTCTTAGATGGTTGCTTTCGCCACTTTCTGTCTGCTTCTGCAGGATTACACAGAATCTCCCTGAAAGATTTTTTTTTTAAGGCACTTGGGTTTTCACAAGGGTCATGGAAGCACCCATTCTATTTTAAAGAGGGTCACCAACAAAGGCAGGAAGCAGAACTTTTTTTCTGCAATTGTTTAACATACCCTGATCAACCATAACATTACAACCAGTGAAGTCGTCCTTCATCAGGCAGTGACGCCGTATAGCGGGCTCTATCTTAAATGATGCGCTCCACCTTCCGCACAGGGAATTCAAAATTCCTTCATTCTGGGCGGAGATTGACCGTCCCACAGTGCAGAACAAGGCGCTAAAGAAATATATATTTTTTTCCCAGCAGCCATTATTGAGAGGAACAAGTCAGAACATCGCTGATATTTTAACTGTCTGATGAACTTCAGAATTAGAATTTTGTTGTATGTTTCTTGTATAATGATAATTAAGTTCTTCTTCTTAAATGTTATTATCTAGTTAGCATGACACCTGTCAGTGGGTGAGCTACATTTGGCAGCAGGGGGAACATTTTGTCCTCAAGTTGAAAAATGGTCAATCATAAGGATCTGACTTTGATGAGGACCCAGAAAACTGAAGGTTTTTATTGGGTGTTTAAAAGCCTACCTCAATCATCTAATGTCACACATCAAACGTGAAACAAGTTTTTTCGTACAGCACAATTTCATACAAAGTCAACAAAAAACTGCAGATTGTCACTTTCATTAACCGTTACATATGGGTGTTAATCACCCTTAGTCATTAGAGTTGTATCCAGAGTGGCACTGGTGAAGGGGGTGCAAACTCTGAGCGGATATATAGTTTTTGCTTCTAACTAAAGCGAATCAACGACTGTGTCCGTCGTTAATTTCTTGGAGTGCCTGGCTCAAAAACAGAAAGACAGACAAGCGCCAAAGTGCCTCCGCATTGCATCTGTTGCCACTAGACTGGCTGTTCTATCGTGAAATTTCGTTTCCCACACTGCAGAGCCCAGCATGTACAAGTCGGCGCTGTGCATTGACTGTATTGATGTTCAGCGGAACCAACAGATGCTTTGAGTCAGCACATTTTCCTGATGATTACACATGATTATGGTCACACAGGGAGTGAGAAATATACTCTCTGCATATTTTCTTTTTCCATGCGATTGGAGGAGAAACATTCTTAAGACATGAACTCTTTGCCAGCTTTAATAGTTCAGCGGATTTATATCCCTGAAAAGAGAGAGATGTTATGGACCAATTTTATACCCACATACACCTTAGTGAGAGGAAGAACTGGATCGATTTTGGGATAGATCAGCTGTATATTTCTGACTCTTGGAGGAGCTTCATCTCAAAAAGGGACATCATTTGAGATGATGTCATTTCTCGACCGTTAGGAAGGGCCTCCGTTGTAAAACTTATGACGAATCAATATTCTGAACACGAAACTAATTTCCAAACCGGATCCGTTGGGGCTCTAGGTTACAAATAACCTCACTGGTACTGTTAGCGAGAAGGGCTAAATCATATTTAACTCACCAGGAGGAGCTTTCTTTTTTTTTTTTTTCATGAAAAACACTGTTTATAAGACAAAATAGATGTCTTATGAATTAGATGATGAGATAATAACTTCACATTTAATCTTAGGAGTTTAATCAGGGGGATTTCTTGTACAAAAGCAGGGGATCGGGTCCTTTTCAGGGATATACCTTTGCTGTCAGGGATAACAGCGTAGGTCTAGTAGTAGTAGAGACCTGTAAGGAAACCCGTCCCTGATGCATGTCCTCAAGCCACTTAAGAATCATCTCATGAGGGAAGTGTAGAAAAGTTCTCTCGCCTGAAAATGATCATGCCTCAGTCTCTGCTTCTCTGGAGTAGGAGAGAAAATACCTGCTGGAGGAAGTTGTTTCTCTGAGAAAATGTGTTTATCAGTTTCTGTGAACTTTCTTAGAATGAAGTGGTATTATATTGATAGAGTTTTATTTTAATTTATGGGCAGTAAGTTGATGTGAAAGCTGCTAAAAATAATAGACAAAAATGTAATTAATTCTGTCTAGACCCAGAACCCGTTGGATGAATTTCCCTCGGGGTTTCCTCGGGATGAGAGAGTGGGTTGCAGGAAAGACGGATAAATACGGATAATATATGCAATAAATATCTTGCATGCTGCCATTATGACCTGCAGAAGTTTCATGGATGGCAGATTATTATTATACATTACATTCTCCAGTCTTTACATGTCCTGCACACACCTGACAGCAGGTGTGTGCAGGAGATGTAAAGACTGGAGAATGTTATAAATTAAAATAAGTGATGGAATGTGAAAAGAAAGCCTACCAGGGAATGAAAACCCCAAATCACTCCCGGATCTATAATAGTATGATTGACAGATGACAAAACAAACACGTCATGACTGAAAGCTCTTCTTCCGGAGCAGAAGGGGGAGGAGCCAGCAAGGTTCAAGACAAGCTTGAGTCCCCAAGCATGACCTCTTCTCCTGCTCAAGGCTACTGTCGTTGTTAAGAGGTTGGAACGTAGCATCTCTGATGTATTCAGGTCCACCTAGAACTCCTCTCTTTTGGGGCTTTGAAGACGAAGGCCCTCCCCCATTGATTTAGTCCAGTTAGGAGCACTGCTGTGTAACACCAGCACTAAATTTAACTCCTTTAAATTTAGTAATTAAGGATTGTTTTACATAAAAGTCTCAAACACAACTAACAACAGGGACAGTACTGGAAAGAACTAGAAAACCCCTGCAGCGATATTTAAAATAATAGACTAAATAGTGTATCAAGCTTGTTAAGGACAACAGCTTTCAATGGCTTGATGGACACGCCTTTAAACAACATTAACTTAATAGCCCTTCAGCCTGTGAATTAAAGCAGTCATCCTATCCCTCCTTCACCTCCTCTCCTCCTTCCTTATCTGATCTCCTGACATGAAAGCTCAGGCTCAATGCTCTCAACACAAACGCCGTGCTGATGCTTCAAATAGGATCGGCTGCACTCCCCTGTAACTGTTTCTCCGGCTGGACAAACAGTCAACTAATCAAATCTTTGTAAATAGTATTAAGTATGGTTACATCCTGTTTCTACATACACTGATCAATCATAACATTGTAACCAATTTCCTAAGGCGGTGTAGGTCTCCCTTTTGCTGCCAAAACAGCTCTGACCCGGCGAGTCACCGACTCCACAGACACCTGAAGGTGTGCTGAAGGTGTGCTGAAGGTGTGCTGTCTATCTGTCTGATGTTAGCAGCAGATCCTTTACGTCACTGTCACCACTTCACCCGTTCTCCTTCTTTAGACCACTGTTGTACCTACTAACCACTGCAGACTAGGTACACCTAACAAGATCCGCAGTTCTAGAGATGCCCTGTCCTCCAGCCATCACAATATGGCCCTTGTGAAAGTTACTCAAATTCTTGAACTTAACTATTTTACCCACCTCACTTGAAAGACAAAATGTTCACTTGCATAATATATCCAACCATGATAATCACTCATCAGTGGACAAAATCTTATATTTGATTGGTGTGTATTTGTCAAGTTCGCAAGCTACATTCCTGAAAATTTCAGAGGAAGAAGGAGACCACAAGAAAGTGATCGGTGTTGATAAGAGCTAATGGAAAAATTAGCTGCAGCAGCTACAACAGCTTTGATGATGGCGATACGAATTCAGGAGTGAATATTATGGCTTAATGAAAAAAAATCTAGGGCTACATTTTCATCCCAGACAGTAAGGGTCTGAAATTATAAACTGAAACTGAACTGTTTTTGAGAT
Organism: Lophius piscatorius; assembly: GCA_009660295.1. Taxonomy (NCBI): domain Eukaryota; kingdom Metazoa; phylum Chordata; class Actinopteri; order Lophiiformes; family Lophiidae; genus Lophius; species Lophius piscatorius. The sequence goes on from VRLP01004151.1 coordinate 13,613, forward strand.
AAAGCCAGATGAGATAACGATTATTCACTTCACTGGCTACACGTCTCCACCAGGATTGAATATAAGGTGTCCCTCCTAACTCACCAGTGCATCCATGGTAACGCACCCCCCTACCTGAAAGAACTACGCAGCCCACTGACCTCAACACGATCCCTCCGTTCTACCCCCTCAAACTTCCTCCACCTCCCCCGGACTAAGATCAGCACCATGGGTGATCGGGCCTTCTGTTCTGATGCTCGACCATGTGAGGGCTCCACAGACTACTGAGACTTTTAAAAAAGGACTTAAAACTTTCCTTTTTCGAAGAACTCATAACTTTTAATTAACCATGCTGTTTGCTGCTTTTTTGCTTATATTTTTATATTATTATTATATTTTTTATTGATGCTTTTATCTGCTTTTACCTTGTAGTACTTTGAGATTTGATCTTAATGTAAAGTGCGTTATAAATAAAATGTATTGTTATTAAAGCTCCCCGCTGTTATACAACAAATATACAACCGACCTTCCCGAAATGTTAGTTCTTCTTCAAACTAAGGTCTATGTGGGTATGAAATTTGAAAATGATCCATAAAATAGTTTTGGATGATGATGCCATAATAATCTCAATCATCTCAAACACAAAGTCACCCCACCAAAGTAAATCTGCGATGGAGTCAACTAATTCAGCAAAAGAATATTTAATGTGATTATCAGCTGACCGACCCTGAAGGTCTGAAACGCAAACCTGTCTTTACAAAGACAGAAATACGTTAACACACTTAAACCCCATTCAGCGTCCTCTAGAGGTGTCACACCTTCTACATTCAGAGGCAAAGGTCTACACCACCACCAAAACCCCTGGGTGCTGACAGTTGCCACAGCACAGGAGTGCGGTGACAGCATTACGTCGTCTTTCTGAAGGCTCCCCAGTAGCTTCACAGCATTCTCCGTTTTTCCCAGGCCAGCACTCAGTTCAATTAATCTTCGGTGTGTTAACAGAATAAACTCTCATTATATGGATTCAGTCAAATTTCAGCTCATTGAGAGGAGATCATTTAGAGACAAATTTTCCCCTCAGCATTGTATTGCTGTCCTTTGTGTGCGAGGATTGCTAAGCAACTACAAAATTACAGGAATGGAGAATGCCAGCTTATTCCCCAGCTGTAATTATTATAGCTTTTAAGTGATGCTGTCTGGCAGTGGCAGCTTAATGCCTCCATTATAATTATAATTAGTGTGAGAGACCGTCCCGTCAACAGAAGGTCACCTGCTTGATTCTAGAAGGAGCCAAAGCGTCCGTCACCCTCCAAGTACCCTGAAGCTAAAACACTGTCATAAATTTACTCCAATTAGAAGATCACCTGACAACCTTCCTTCTCATTATTTGTTCTTGTCTGGCATCCCAGAATATGCAAACACTCTGGTTTGGTTTGATTTATTTTTGCTCTTTATTTCACAAGCAAGTAGTATTATGAAATATTACAGGTAGACGGTATTATTCAGAGATTCAGGGACAAAACCAAAAAATATTTGATTTTAAGATTTTAACATCTGTATTTCCCTATTTCTACATTTTGGTTAAACTAAGCCTATTATGTCATCGTTCCCCTGTGTTGCACAAGCAATCTCCCTGATTGAACTCCTAAAATCAAACGTGACATTATGTCTGAAAAACTGCCTTGAGTAAAATTAAAAAAAGTGAGTTAGAGTGAAATTTGATATGAGAAAAAGTGCTTAGAGAGCACAAACCTCTGGCATGGCACAACAGTACCTGAAGTAGAAGTAGTAGTAGTAGTATTATTTTCAGAATCAATTAGTTTGCTTTATTAGGTGAAATTTCATAAAGATTTATCCATGAATTTATGAGTTAATGTCAGCCTCTAAATCTACTAAAAACTCCAACAGACACAAACTGTATCCTCCAAATACTCTGGATCTGTTTGTCTCTCCTCATTTTCTTCAGCTAGGCTTCACTGCACGACTTTAGAGACTTGGCTGTTTGAGTCCAACTCACACTTCATGAATGGATTATGTGCGGAAGCTCACAAATGGCGTGCTCACACTGCGTGTTCTGATTCTCACGCACGACTTCAGTACTTGGCAGCTCATTCTTGCAATTGACACTTGTCAAAAAAGTTTGGTTTTAAAGCTCCAAGGCAGGAGGAAGTTTGTTTTGCTAGCAATATGCTATCAGGACAGAAATGAGCTGTCTTGATCATTTTTGCCATCCTTTTTGCCAAAACATCTTTAAAAAATGAGGCGCTGAGATGTCTGGTCTAGCGGGTGGCTCGGACGCCGTGGACAGTATGGCTGGTCTATTATGAGAGAATATGGAAGCTAAGCAAATTTGGTTTGTCTGTATTGTGTGTTAACTTGCTCTGATAGCTAAGGATCTTTCTTTTTCCACTTTGCTGTACATTCCCCACCAGCCACAACCGGCACCTTATACCGTACTTTACCGTACCGGATTGACTAAGATCCCAAATAGCAAGTGCTAATTTGTATGTGCAAACATGGCGGACGCAGTCCTATTTAATTGAGAGTTCTGCGTGTGTTACTGGTTTCTGCCGTGGAGGAGCAAAGTGACCCCAAATGCAAAATTAAATTTAATACCATGGAACTGGAGGTGTCAGTGGAAGAGGCAAAAAAACGTATTGCTGTGCTACAGCAGCAAATTAAATAAACTAAAACTAACTGTAAACTAAAATAAATGTATAATGGGAGAGTCTGCCAAGTTACTGCTGTGGGTAAAACAAGAAGAACTACAGATGAAATTGAGAGAATATAGGATATAATAAGAACAAAACAAAAAATAGCTTTTAATAAAACAGTGTGATTAATAAAACAGGAGGGGGGTCGGTGGAAGATGTGCCTCTGACCAATACTGAGCAGCACGTGCAGTTCTCTTTCTGCGATAAGCAGACGTGCCCATTTTTCTCCTGGATAAACTTAATTTATTTACTATATTTAACAAATCAAAAATAAATGTGCTCTCTCTGTGGCACAGACAACCTGATGATCATTGCTGGATCTGATCAGCACTGGATCTGGTCTGACGATGGCCATCAGTGCCCTGGCAAGAGGGGTGGAAGAGGGGATACAGGCAGTGGGTCTCTTAATGAAAGGAGAGGGACGAGGTCACAATGAAAGAGCGCGAATAGCTACACAAGTGGCCGAAATGCTTTCGCCTCCCCCACGTTCTGCTGCAACCCGTGACGTTTGGCTGTGTTGTTCAAATAACGGTCCAAACAACGAAACCGGCCTTTCAGTATGCCAAACTATGTCCGTGTGCGACACAGCGGCGTTTATCACCGCAGTAAATACAGATGGTAATCACAAACACCGCAGTGTTTTTCAAGCTTAGTAAATCACATTTTGTTTGCTTAATTAGCCTATTTGCATTGAGTTCTCTCAGTATTTTGCGCTCTCGGGTAGAAACGGCCGATATTGCATATTCATGAAGGCAAACATACTATATGGATAGTGCATACTTTTGTGCACATTTGACAGACACAATCATCAGTGCACACCGTCAGTACATCTGCTTGCTCATTTAATAGCGGATGCTGTCAAGTTTGCACATGTTTTCAGGCTGTATGACTACTTGTTTTTTATCATCCACATGACGCACCGTGTCACCCTGGAGACTGAAACTCAGTCTCTGAATGCTGGAGGTCACAGACTGATTAAGGCAACAGTATCACCTCATCTGCAAAAGCTGAGATGCAACTCTAAGCTCCCCAAACCAGATACACGGTGTAGGAGTATTCCATGGTCAACTGTGTCGAAGGCAGCAGACAAATCAAGGAGAATCAGGAGGGAAGGTGAACCAGCATCTGCTGCCATCCGTAGTTCATTTGTGGCTCTAAGAAGAGCTGTTTCTGTGCTGTGGGCGGAGCGGAAACCAGACTGAAAGGTTTCAAAGAGGTTGTTGTATTTGAGGTGGTCCTGGAGTACTCTTTCCAGTACTTTGGAGAGGAAAGGGAGTTTGGAAATGGGCCTGTAATTATTTCAAAAACTTCTGGATCGAGAGTGGGTTTTTTGAGGATTGGTCTGATCATGGCGGCTTTTAGGGCAGATGGAACAAAGCCGGCCTGGAGGGATTGATTTATTACAGCGGTGATCAGGGGACTGATGGAAGAGATGTTATTTTTCACTAGGGCTGTAAGAAAGGGGTCGAGGGCACAGGTGGAGGGCTTCATCGTCCTGATGAAAAACTCAACCTCCTGCTGTGAGATTTCTGGGAAGCACTTTAAAGGCTGTGAGATCTCAAACTGTGAGTAAGCAGACTGAATAGGTAAGTGGAGGGACTAGAAAGGGCAGAAAGGATTGAGTCAATTTTCGATTTGAAGAAAGCCATGGTGCTCTTACAGTGCTCTTCTGTAATTTCTGTAAATGGGGGAGTTTGTGGTTTTAGAAGATGATTGATAGTGGAAAACAGCTGCTTAGAATTTCCAGGACTGGTTTCGATAATGTTCGGGTCTGGGTGTGAGAGTCCAGGAAGATGAAGGCTCCAGGAAGATTTATATTTGCAACTTGAGTTAAGTTTGATTATCAATGCCTCAGAATTTTAAGCTGCAGAAGTTATCAGTGAATATTTATTGTGTGTTGATGGAATGAAAAGCAGTGGTTCCGTCCAAACCCTTACAGACATCTCAAAGTGAAGTGAATGACATTGATCAGCTCAGTAAAATGTCATTTAGGGGGATATATTAGGCATGAAGATGACATTGGTGACTGCGATTCTGTGTTCCACAGTAACATTTGAAACATTATTTCCCTCCTTCATAATACCGCTCATGTGATATCATGCTCATGTGAAGACAAACCGATCGGCAGTTAAATGAAGGGTTCAGTAAGTTACGGCCAATAAAAAAACCTTCCATAAGGTTAATGTTCTAATACATATAAAGACATACATAAATTGAAAACATAAATCACGGTAGCAATCTCAGAGTCGTTGGGCAGGAGGCGAACTTAAGTGAATAAAGTGTCTGCTCTTTGAACTCTGCATGTGGAACAACTGGCCGCGGCGATCATGGTGCTTTAATGGATGACGTCCTTCAGCGGTGAGCAGCAGAGGCTCAATCTTTTATTTATAGAAAAAAAAGTAGCTTAGAGTCCAGACAAAAACAGAGGTCAGCCAATACATTGCACTAATAAACACTGCGTGTCACATGAAAGCTCGCATGAATGAAAAACACAAAGAACTGATGCACTGATTAATCAAAACATTATAAACACAACAGGAAAATAATTGGATTGAGACTAAAACCTTCATTTATTTAATTCTTTAAAAAAAAAAGAAAAGTTTTTCCATGATGGAAACGTCTTAATTGATATTTCCCCATTATCAGGTATCTAATAAGTATTTATGCTCTGAATGATTTGACTGTGTTTGTTTGGCTTTGCTTCCTGTGTGTTCTATGAAGGTTCTAAATTTGGTTTTAAGTGTTCTTTTGAAGGGTTCATTTTCAATGTTGTTCTGTGTAGCCTACCGCTAAAGCAGCTAGCTTACCTCTGTCCTCTCAGCTAGCGACACGTGCCGCACCCCGTTCGGCATAATTATACAGCGAATATGGTTAATGCTGTGATTATGTTTGGCGCTAAGAGCCCTGTGGAAAAAGCTATTGCTATGTTGTTAGTTTTTGTGTTTAAATAATTTAAGCCTTTTTGAGGTAATTTCTAAAATACGTGTGCATAAGAAATACAAGGGACAAATGTTTACATATATTTGAATTTCGCAATACATTGAAGTTTTTTGCTTTTTTACTTACAGGTATATCATTTCATATGTACCTACCAGTTGAATTTAATTCTAGCTGTTAAAAAGAAAGTGAGAAAACCAAATGTACATTCTTGTCGACTTACGTGCTTGTTGAAGGACGATGTTGATGGCCATGAAGGAAAGCAGAGTGGGACGTGGACATCCAGAGGGAGGTGGACATCCAGGAAATACATCGTATATATTGTGATATCTCCCATTGGAAAATGTTACTTGCACCATTTGTAAATAATTTTAATTGAATTAATTCTCAATGAGGATGCTGGAGAAGAAGCATCGTGCCAGATAATCTTTATTGATATTTCCCTTTCATCAGGGTGTAACACAATCAGTTTCCATCTTGCCCTGTCCTCTCCATCTTCCTCTGTCACACCAGCCTCTGTCATCTCATCCAGAATCCTCCTCTTTGGTCTTCCCCCTTTTCTCCTGCCTGGCGGCTCTATCGTCAGCAATCTTCTACCAATAGAGCCACCATCCCTCCTCCTCACGCGTCCAAACCATCTCAATCTGCCCTCTTTTTGTCTCCTAGACGCCTTACCTTGGCTGTCCCTCTGATGTGCTTCTTTCTTGTCAATCCTCCTCACTCCCAAAGAGCGTCTTAACATCAGATATAGATGGATGGATGGATGGATGGATGGATGGATGGATAGATAGATAGATAGATAGATTAGCAATGATTGTAACACTCTTGTCAGTCTTCAAATCCATCCTCATTTTTGAGCTTTTCAGGGCTTCTAGCTAACTGCTGAACTAACAAGCTAACTGCTACAGTTGAACAAATGAAATGTTTTTAGACAAAGCATATATAAAATATATTTTGAAAGTTGACTGTGATGAATCAAGCTGTCCTTTGTTGGCAGTACGTCACACCCAGGCTCCTTACAGTATTGTGCCAATGACTGACTCCTCGTATGATGCCAGATATCCCAAACCTTATGATAAGAGAATAATACTATTATTATTAATAGTATTATTCTCCTCTCATTTAAATTATTTAACATTAAATATATCAGTTGATCTTTCCTTGCTGTTGTTTTCCTGGACTAACTTGGCTCTTCCAATTAATGCGACCTATTGAAGGTCGGTCAGAAGGACTATCCTCGGGCACATTCAGGCCGCAGTTACTGCTGATTCAACTCCATTATCCTCACCGTTCACACATGCTGAGTCTCATTTACCTGCTCACTAATTCACAGCAGAGTCATCAGCCACCACCATCAGTTTCCAGGCTCCAAAGGGGGGATGTTCCATTTGGCTGCTTGGGGCAGAAACCTTTCAATCTCAATCTCAATGACGGGTCCTAGCGCCAGGGACTTTCTAATAGACTAATTTTCACACAATATCTGTTGTAATAAATAATTTGTCTTTTCTTTATTCTCCGTTTTTCTGATTGAATTCGACTTTCCTTGTCTGTCTCATCTTGCAGTGCTTCCATAATTCTTTTTTTCCGCCTCTTAGCCTTCGTATTCAAATGATCTGTATGATGTATTCTTTAACTAAGGTCGTTGCAAATAATTCTTGTTTATTCCCACCTATTATTATTACATTTCCTTCATCTGTTGTGATGGGACACCCATCGTCTTCGTATTTCTTTCTTTAATCATAGCCCACATTTGGGCTAATGATGCAGGTGTCACAATAATTCTTACAAATACCTCTTTACTGCACTCCTAACTTCTTGCAGCTTCCCTTGATACTGTACTAAATTCTGAAGATTATGTGCTTCCTTCAGGACCTAAAACGTTCCACGTTAATTTTTATTGCTCTAATTCTTTTATTACACTATTTAGCAGATGGTCCAACTATTTGTAAAATTGTGTATTAGAGCTTTGTGGAGAGAATATCTGTTCAGTCTCTTTTGGCTGTCACATAATGTTATGGATGTCGTTATCATTTATCTCAAAATAAGATTTCACACTAACCTCTATTTTCTCCATAAATGTGGTCTGAAATTAGAGAATCGTTTAACCTCTATAAATCTGTTATAGTTATGGGTAAAATTTCACATTTTATGATGTCATAATGGGTCATAATGTCATTTTTCCGCATAAAAAAATGATCTAATATTGAGTAAGCTTTATGTGAATTAGAATAAAAGGTGAAAGCGTCCTCTCGGGGATGTAAATAACGCTGACGTCTAACAGTAGCAACTCTGTTTGAGCTTTTTTCACTAACTTTGCTGTTTGTTCTGACTCATGTTTTATTTCACTTTGATAGCTAATTTCTAGTTCATCCCCAGATTAAAATCTCCCCCCACTATTATTATTATTATTCCCTTTGCTTCTGTCATTAACAATGGAAGTATTTTCCCCAGAAAGTCTGCACCCATTCCAGGTGGGTTATATACTTTAATGACAGTTATGGGTTGTTCCTCTATCTTCCCCGCTAAAAAAAAACATACCTTCCTTCTTTGTCACTGATATATTTGTCTGAAATAAACATAAGATTTATTTTCAATGAGGACTGCAACTCCTCTTTTTGGGCCGAAGCAAGTTTCATTCGTTTTTCATGCTTCTCTTTACTCAAGTAAAAATGAAGAAAGATGATTTTGCCTCCTTCTGTCTGAAGTTTTTGGAGAATCCGCTTCCTTTTTATTGGGTTATTCCTTCCGTTTGTATTGAGATAGATACATTTAAGCTTTTCCATTTGTCTTTCTCCAGAAACCACTTTTATCCGCACACACATACATAAAAATCAAAAAAATCTTCTTGTGTCTTTACGTGTAAAGACTACATACAACACGGACCCAACACCACATTGTTAGCTTCCAATTACCGCAGCATCTAAACGTCTTCAAAGGGTGTTCCACGTCATTTTACATCAGGAAAAAGGGTTATCGTTAAGAAACCCTTGCCACAAGTTCACAGTAGTTGCTAAAGTAATGGGATTAAAAATTGAAAACCAAAACAGCTCGCCTGATCGCAGAGTCCCTTAAAAAGATAGTCCCTTTTCTATCATTTTTGTATTTATTTGTATTTCCCCTTATCCCCCTCCATTTTTAATCACAGAAATTTTTCAAAAAATACGATAAAAGTGGGGAAATATGTGCACTCAAATGATCCTTCTTTTCAAAAATCCTCATTAACTAGAATAATGTTCTTATTCCAAACTAAAAGGCACCTATTATCGGCCATAACATTGTAACTTTCAGAACAAGTAAGGAAAAAATAAATAATATACGTATCAAAATCATTCCATGGTTCCATGAGAATAGTTAGAATGGGAAAGGAGAACGTCCTTTTAACTCAGGTTCATTTGCTCACATTGGTTTGCAGTCACTTCCACGACAATACCTTTATGTCCTCTGTGGGGCAAGTCACACAGTATCTTCATCTCCGCTTTCCCTCCAGCCGTGCGTTTTTTTGAGCACAGTGGATCATTCCCTGAGCCCGTAAGTGAGCTTCTGCTCCATCAGAGGAGTCATAGATCTCGGTCCGTTCATCTGTGAAGATCTTCATTTTTCGGCTGGATGTATTATATGCGATTTTGTGAATATTTCTCTCCTCGGTTTTCTCGTTGAGGCCTATCTGCTTCTTTCCTTTTGAATCTTACTTGAAGAGTCCTGGGAAGGAATTAATTCTGTTAGCTCCAGCCACTATCTCCTTTCTTTTTTTTTTACTCCAGGCTGCCTGTAAAACTTTTTGCTTCATATTCAACTTCAGAAAACTGACCTCAGAGTTGTGTCTTCTTGGGCCGGCTTCTTGGAAAGCAATCGATGCCCCACGAAAATGTGCAGTTTGTCGGCGGGGAATTTCCAATTGATCCACTAGATGTGTGTTAATGAAGCCCACCGGATCATCCCCCTTTACACCTTCTTTCTTTTCTTTTACGTGGTTCTGCTGGGATTTATTCACAAGGTACTCCAACTTTTCATTCACCTTTGTTTGTTCTTGTAACAGGTGTTTGAGGGCTGCTCTCGCTCTTCTTGTTTGTGGCTTGTCCCAGTATAGTGCGCATTTCTTTTACCTAATTTTTCACACCTCCGATATCAAGTTCTGAAAGTCTGACCTGACTTCACCGATCTGCTTGGCGATTTCCTCTTTGTAGTCCGTCAGCATCGTTTTCAGGCTTCGTTCGAGGCTACTGTCGGCCGTTTTTGGTCTTGAATTGTTTGTAGCGCACACTTCCTTTGTCTCATGTTTGGCATGTTTAGCGGGAAATTCTTGTTTGGCTGCTCTCAATCTCAAATTCATTACAGTGGGAGTACTCACTTTTTTATTCATTTCATTTTCTGGTATATGTTTCGGTGCTTTCACAAAATTAGGCAGGAGGTTTTAATCATATGGCAGATTGGTGTGAATGTAGCATACGCTAACTTACATATCCAAACACATCTCTGGATGTAAAAGTTGACATCAAGCCACAGACAGCACTGACACGCACGCATCAAACTACAGACAGCTTGCTGCACTCCACTGCAACCCTTGAAATTGTGTTTATTTCCTCTGAAAATAATCTTGATTTTTTTTTTTTTTTAGCTTTGAACCCAGAATTAAATTAATTCCTTTATTTCTATTGGTCTCATAGTTGCTTTTATTTTATTCATTTTTTTTTTAATGCAAGCTTTGTGTTATTATTGTTTGACTATGATATTTAGCACTTTGGTCAACTCTGATGTTTCTCCATGTGTTTATAAATGTTTTTTTTTAATTCATTTTAAAATCATTATTGTTTTCAATTCATTATGTGTTTTTGTAATCTGAACTTGGAGGGGCGGGAAAACGCTGCAGAAAATAATAAAGATTACCTCTTAGTGAAATGAATTAAGCAGTGACGAATTTTCGATAACTCATTTCATGCAATATGCAGCAAATCTGAACTTTTTCCCTCAGGGAGATGTTGCAGATTAGTATTATTAATGTTTCATTGCTGGCAAAGCAATAAATTAAATCGGGTTGCGGTCGACTGGAGCTCCTGACTTTGCTGCAGAAGGTCAGTGTGAGATGGAGTAAAGTTTTGACTCGAGCTTTATTTTATTGTTGTGAATGCTGCGATGATGGGTTTGGTGTTATTAAGTGATTGTAATTATTATGTGTATGCTATGAAAACATATGTATATATTCAATTACAGGATGGATGTGCATGAAATTTCTTCAACGACAGGTTTGGCATATCCTACGAGTGAATGCATTGTTACATCAGAACCTTACTTCTGGTACTGCTGGCAGAGGTTTGCGTTCTCTGAGTACTTTTCTAGTTCTCACCTTATTCATCACGTAGTCGTACGCGCTTTCATGACCCGGCTCGAACGCCGCGTTCGAACCACAGGAGAGACATGGTTTATATGAAGAGACATGAGGAACCCAACATTACCCCGAACAGAAACATACGCCGATGGAGTATTTAACTTAGTAGGAATTCACATTTACAGGAGAGTATACAGCATGTTTATAATCCAATATTCTATATAACATCACATATCAGGGGCCATAATTATGGGGAAGTACCGCCAGAGGGTCAAAAGAAGACAGGAGGACATGTGATCATGTCCTCTATCAGGGATGATGATGAAGGAGGGCACATTCCAAAGATGTTAGGTTTTGCAGCTTCCCCGCTGGTTTTCCGTTTTCTCTCCTTTGTTTTGAATCTCTCGATGGGCCTTTGTTTACATCGCAGACGGGCTTAGAATTTGGTGATGGACCTGGTTTCGGCCTCACGCTCACATTCCTTTCGGCATTAGCTATACGCTCCGGAACCACCACTTTCCCGCTGCTCCTCGCAGACGACACCAACCTTTTCGTCTCAAATAGAGAATTAGTAACCCTCATCAAGAACTTAAATTAAGATCGCCAATATTCAATACGTTTTTTCTTTACAAACATATTCATAATGAAGAAATAATCAAAGTTCCAACTGTATGTTTGTGAGGTAATGTGATTGATGACAAACTCAGATTATTTGGGTTTTGTTTGCAGAAAGGTCACTAAGTCTCCCTGGATCCAGAGAAGAACAAGATGTCTGCTGATCCATAGTATGATACATACTTAACCTACTGTAATATTGTTTGGGCAAGTTCTTTTTCAACTTATCTACACAAAATATATCTGTAGTAGAGAAAAGGTTTATTAGCTCCGCAACTTTTTCCAAATCTGAAGCACCGACCGCTCCTCTCTTCTCTAAGTTGCAGCTGTTGTCTATTTTAGATATTAATGTTCTCCAAATATGTACATTTGTATTTAAATTTTATTAGAAAAATACTGATTTACCATCCAGCTTTAGTCATTATTTAGTTAATAAATTCCCATTTTCATTGTTCAGCCTACCAGAAATCTTAGAATCTTCATCTTCTCTTTTACAGAAGATCCCGGTGTCAGATTTCTATCAGGTATCATAGATCATAGAATCTTATCTTAATCGATTCTGTTACATCTTTGTCTGTATATAAGAACATACTTCAAATTATCCTGCTGTCAAATCTCCTGATTCGATTTTTTATCTGCTATTAAATCTTTGCATTTTTCTTAAACACATATTCTAATATAAAATTTTAGGGTGATTTTGTATTATAAATAAGGAATTCTTTCTACTCTTGGGTGTAGTTTTTATTTAAGCCTAAATAGGTTTCTACCATGCACTCAAACATACTTTTTCCTTTTCATGTCTTGTTTTTGTCGTGTGAAATAAATAAATGAAATACATTTTTTTTAACATTTTCATTTGATCAGACATTTTTCTCCATGAGAAAAAACTTCAACCTCCTTTGCAGTCTTGGTTTAATTTCTGAGGCACTTGAGTGAAGCTTGTCCGGGCTACATACACCTGACATGTCGCTGCAACGGCGCATCCGTGGCACTTCCTGCATGAGTGGAAGCAAAGAGGAAGCTATTAGAACAAACACAATACAACCAATATGATATCATCAAATTATGGGAGATACCACGACCACGGGGAAACCAATCTGCACATGTCAGTTAAGGCCAACAGCTAGACTTCGCTCACCTAAGAGAGTAATTTAAAGTTCAAAACATTCTCCGCTGGTGCAACAATTGTTGAAGGGGTCAGGGCGGTCCTTTAAAGTAAAAGCATAAAGTTTCCTCTCTGAACACCTTCAAAGTAGAGATATGTTGCCAGAACTCATCCGCGTCCATTGTCTTTGTGTCTTCGCCGAAGGTGACGAGAGGCAAACGCCTCCACTGGTCGTCGGTTGCTCGGAAATTGTCTTTGTCCCTCATGTCAATCAACCGAGGCAGCTGTTTAATAGTGGAAGCAGGGATGAATACTCTGCTCGTATCCTGGCATTGGTGGCAGCAGCAGGGTAGAGGCGCTCCATATGGGTCAAAAGTGCTTCATCAAAGTCGAAGAGTTTCCGAATTTTCCTCCATGCAACACGGAGAAAGTTTTGACAGCGAGCTCTAAACTCTTCCCGGTTGGCTGGTGTGAACTTGGACTGCTGGATATCACTTTTACACCCATTGTGTTGACTGGAACAAGCTCTGAGTCACATGAAGGTCAGCAGGACATCCCTGTTTGTCTCACACATCTAGCTCCTCAGTTACGTAATTATGTAAAATCCTGATTACGTTTTGTAAACTTGGGCAGAACCCACTCTAAGAAGTAGTAGTAGCACAACCGTTGTTAAGTGTTTGAAAAAATATTCTAAGCAGCTTTCAATCTCGCTTCGAACCACTAGTCAGGGAAAACAGCCTACTGGCGTCCAACTGGATGGACACATGCTTGACAGCTACGTTCAGTGACGGCCATTGTTTCTGGAAGGGTATCCAAATGATCAAATCTTTGAAATTTACACAGCTCTGAAACACGTTTGGAGCTGTTTTTAAATTATCCATAAATGTCCCTGGATGAATCTCCACACTGGTGTGGAAGCTGTTTGCAAGCCTCACAGGTGTGAAGAGTGACAAAACACGCGCTGCACTGTCATCCCAGGAAAGTGTTTTTTTAAGACGACTGCAAGAAATTGTTCTCTAAAATCATCGTGCTGCAGCCGTCTGACCCAAAACCCACATTATCAAGTGATCAGTAAATTATTGAATCGTTTCTTCATAGAGTCTCTCTGCGCTCGCTCCCTCTTTAACAAAGTGTCTGTGTTGATCTGAAAAAAATCTGTGCCAGTTTCCAAATGAGGAGTTTCAATCCTGCTTGTTCTCTCATCAAAAAAGCAACAACATACAGACAGTTTAAACATTTTCTATGTTTGTTGACTCATCGATCCAAACAGTGAATTTATGTGCTTTTTCAGAATTTCTGAGAGATTCTCAAAAAGACAGTCACCAATAAGATGCTTGGATATTTCAGTCGCCTTTGTGCGGCCAAGACCGACGCTCTGTTCGGTTTTTGAGTCTTTAAAAATGTCTTTAAAGGCACCCACTAAAGGGACTAAGTCCTTCTTAGCAATGTTGTGCTCTGCCAGATACCCTGCTATTTTTACCTCAGCTGTTTTCACGGCAGTGTGTAAATGGTCTATTGCAGTTGTTCTCTGAAGGCACTGTGTTGTTGACTCCTGCGTCGAGGCTAGGGATTTTTTTTTTTTATCTCCTGATGCTTTTTTGACTTGCTGCAATCTTTCAGGACTTTGATCTCAGCCGCCATCGTGTTGTAACAACAACAAAAATGCTTTGCTGTCACAGCTAGCAACAGGTTGAGGCCAATTTCCCACTCACGTCTGTAAAATTGATGATGATGGAGCTTACTTTTAGACTCTCTTGCCCTCCTCTACAGCTCTTTGCAATCTGACTCCTCATCCTCCTTTTGATGATGCATTGCGCAGGACTTTGTGCGCGATTTTGTCATCAGTGTGTTTGGTTTGAAAGATGCCACGTGACAAGACACTGAAACACAGCCGCCAATCAGCCGTTGGCTTATATTTTGATTGTATTTGCAGTTAACATAACTCTGCCACAAATGCATTAGTGATGAAATGGTCAAATATCCTACATTTGAGGATTTTTGGAATTATTAACCGTTTATTATACAGAAGGTAAAATGATCGTACAAATACGTTAATTATCATACGTCTGGCAACAATGTTGCTGTATAATTGACTGTTTGCCACAGTCAATTATAATGTTCTCCAACACTGATGAGTCTGCTAGCATCTAAACTCCAGCTTCCACTTTTAAGGTCGAAATCAAGAGTCATGCGATGATATTTGACGAAAACTCACAAGATTCGCGTTTATGTTTCATCAACACGTTACAGCTTCGATGGCCCAAATGTCCCATTTTACATTTCCCATTGCCAGGAGGTAGCAATATGATTATTACTATCAGAGGGGAAGGCAAACACTGCAGTAAAACAATCGAATAAAAGGGAGGGTAATCCACAGCCTGAGGGAAGAAATAAAAAACCCTTAAAGGGAGGCACAAAAGGGGCCCTGCTGAGGAAGGGCAGGACATCAAAGAACTCACATGCGGCCTACTGAAGCGCCTGAGCAAACTGAGAAGGACAGACGGGTCCAGAAAGCTGAACAAGGGTAAGGAGGAGAAGAGGGCTCAGTTTATAAAGGTTCCCTACAAATTCACCAGGACTTTGGTGCGTGAACCTTAATCTGGGCGACTAATCAGCCTCAAAGACAATGTAGACATATTCCTTATGGGGATGCATAGTTACCCCTCAACCCCACCCCTTTATGACAACTCAGAAATCAGCATGGCAGAACCTTCCACCATCATGCATTATGGAGATGTCCAGGAAGAGATCAAAAAAGGCAAGGCCCCATTTGTATACCCTACAAGGAATATCTGGCTTTTCCGGAGGTTATGGAAGTTACTCAGGAGGATCTGGAGGAAAGGCACCATACCACCAAACTGGAACCACGCAGAAGATACGTGTGGTACCAAAGAAAATGGCTCAGAGGATGTAAGTCAGTTCAGAAACATCTCCCTGTTTAATGTTGAATGCAAGATCTTCTTTTCGTTGCTGGCTAAAAGGATGACCTCATACATGACTGTGAACGGATATATGAACACATCTATCCAGAAAGGAGGGGTCCGAAGTTCCAAAGGGTGCCTAAAACACACAGGAGTTCTCAGCCAGAAGACCCATGTGGAAAGTTATCTTTACATTTGTGTGGCTGGATGGAGGTGGAAAGAGGTGGAATGAAAGATCAGCAAGTACCTCCAAAGGTGGGCGTACGTCAGATCCGGGCTTCTGCAACTTAGCCTTTCAGGTCTGGTTGAAGAGTTCAGAGTGGCAAATTGAGAAATCAGGATATTGAGCTTAATGAAACTGACTTTTCTTCAATGGAAGGAATTTTATTCTCCTGCAGGCGGATGCATGCAGGACTGAGTCCAAACAAACAAAAGCCCTGATCGCACAATCATCATCATAAAATATCACAATCTGTCTCAGTTGTCTGTTTTTTCTGTGGGTGGTTCTGCAGGATTTGTCTCCTCGCGCCATTGTATCTGGTGTCATGTGATCCCAACGCTGCTGAAAAATGGATGTGAGAATAACAGGAAAAAATGCTGAGCCCTGATCGAGTTGTTTCGTGGTCGTTGTCTTAAGGCCATGTTGGATCTGTGTTATTTTGGTATCACTGTCAGACTGTGTCGCCTTCTCCTTGTCCCAGAAACACACACGCACAAACACACACACACACACACACACACACACACACAAACAAAAAGTCTCCGGGAGTGAGATTTTACTTTCCTTGTGATATTTTAATCACAATGTATTTGCACAATGCAGAATTCATAATTCTTCTTCATGCAACATTTCTCTCTATAACACACACATACACACATTGCATGTGTGTGTGTGTGGGTGTTGCTGCTGAATCTCAGTATTCACATGTTGGGTGAGTGTGAGTGAGAGAGAGAGAGGTGGGCCACTGGGGAGGGAAATAAGGTCATGTGAACATATGTGGTTGACTTGATCGCATAAGAGCTGACAGATGAAGGAGGGAGAAGAATGAATGAGAGGAGGAGAGGAGGGGGAGGAGATGATGGAGGACGCTGCAGAAGATGCCAGTAAATTTAAGTACAGCAGCACCTGACAATCTGTGATTTGGATGCAGACTTTCAGAGTCGGCAATACTTGTCATAATGACCAGAGAGGATCTTAGTGGAGAGAGGATTCATAAATGACTAAATCCTTCCAGCCTTAACAGGAGACCCTTCAACTGATCAGAGTCTGACAACTGGAAGGATCATGGATCCATTTTGCTTTTGGCAGAACTTGACATGATACACATGTCGCATTTATGTTAATTTTGTGTTTCATGGCGAGAGATCGGCCGTCCCATACCAGAGGGGATTTCTTTTTACTCTTTTTTTTTACTCAGAAGCTGATTCTACTCTGAGCTAATGTTATAAATATAGTTAAAATAATTCAAAAAATGATTGACAATAAGTAAACTTCTATCTTAAAGTATTCATCTGGATCTAGAATATATTATTTTTTCGCAACCACTTGACATAATAAAAATCTAGTCAATTCAACAAATATCGTTTTTCGTATATTTATCAGTGGTAGCCAGCAGTTTCAAAATAAACACAAAACAGTCCAAGTCAAATTTTGATGGTTATATGACTGGATCTGAACATCTCCACAACTGCTGGTCATGTTGGGTTTTTCTGTTCTGCAGTGGTAAGTACCTACTAAAGTGGTCTAAGGAAGGACAACTGGTGAACCAGTGACAGGATCATGGACGCCCGAGGCTCACTGAAGGCTAGCCCATGTTGTCTGATCCCACAGTTCCCACAGCTACTGCAGCATTTTTGTTTTGAAGGTGAATGCTGGATAGATATGGTGTCAGAACACACAGTGGCAGGAACATTGCAGAAAAAAAGCCCAATATAAAGCAAGTTGTTTCTATGTTATGGCTGGTTGGTGTGTATGGGTTCCTTTCCCCCTGTCCATATGTCACATTTAGAGATGCTATTCAATATTTTTTACTAACATTGCTACACTCCAGCAGCAGTGCTGAGGTGGTGTCCTTTGAGGTCCATTTTGTCCATTTCCATGGTTACTAGTTGATTTAAGGCCCAGTTTATGAGTGGGATTTGACTTAAAAAAAATTTGAAAATGATCATGTTTTTGAGTTATCACGTTAACACAAAAGATCTGTAGCGGCGATTTTAAATATCACTGACTTTTCGGGATATATTGACAACTGAATAGAAAAAAAGCAAACCTATCACTGTAATTTCATGTTCCACGATGCTCCTAGTTCTAGTTCTAGAGTCTTACACTTTTCTAAGGTGTATATGAAACATTACATTACCTTTAACAGTTTTACTCAAAAGAATGAACAATTCATGTCAAATCATCAGTTTGAGTAGTTTTGAGTGGCTGAACGATGGAATGTGTCTTGAATTGACGTCACCAATGTGCAGCAACGTCACATCAATATTAATCTCAGGCTGATATCTAATTCATATCTAAGGGTGTTCACACAGTAGTAGTGGTGAAAATGTCATGCAGGGGCGTCCGAGTAAACTTAAATATGTTTCAAAAGCAGATGATAAAATATGAAACAGTCGTGTGGTTGTGTATATGTCACATTTGGTTGTGTTTGATTTGTCCAGATGAGCAGCAAACAAAGCCCAGCAGGGACACTTGAATCATGGATAAGAGATGAGGAAACAGATAAACACGTTCCACACCACATCCCGTCATCAAAGAATAAAAACGCTAAGATTCATGGTTCATACAGACAGACAGTCTGAGAGAGAGAGAGCGAGAGAGAGAGAGAGAGAGAGAGAGAGTCATATCATTTATTCATATTTTCACGTCTCCATGTAACTTTACTCACCAGCCGGTCATGTGTGCAGACGTACGGGGGTGTTTATCTGTTCATTCTGGGATGCATCCTCAAGGAGAGGCTGGCACAAAGTGCAAATCACCATCCTTGTTTGAACCATTAATTTGCATCAAGGACACGAAGGCAGACATTCTGTAGTTCCCTGGAGAGTTTGGAGAGGCAGTTTTTGAGCCGGGGTAGATGTGCAGGACTTCAGAGCAGGTAGGAACCCTTTTGACATCGTATCCAGTGACTACAGTGACCCAGAAGTGCAAAAATAAATGTACAATATGCCAAAAAGCCCCAACACAATTGGCAAACTGCAACATTGAGGAAAGTGTGGGAATGATGATGAGGTAGTAGTAGTGATTTGTTGCTGACCTCATGTGTTGTTCAAACAGTCGCTGGGGAAGCCGAGAACGGCCATCGAGCCAGATAATAATTTTTGGCCGTTATCTCGTGACAACAAGATAATGAAGTCTTTATCACTAAAAAACAAGCAACGATTTCTCGTGATAATGAGATAATTGACCGGTGTGGATTAATCATGTGCTGTTTCCCATTGGTGTCTAAAGCTGTTTCTTATGAAGGTATGATATAGCTAGACTCCTGTTGTTTTAGACAATCTGTATTTTAATGTTATTATTTGTGGTTTTCACTCCTTTGATCCATTATTTGGTTCAATGCCACGACAATAAAGGGGCTTGTTTCATGGGAAAATTATTTCGTTATGACCAGAAAACGGCCAAAAATAGTTATCTGGTATCATGGCCGTTCTCGGCTTCCCTAAATCACAACTTCACGGATTAATAACTTCTGATCTACTCATTTTGATCAGCAAAGACAGAATGAAGTAAAGACAAAAGTTGATTCTAACAAATGCGTGATAATTAGTCTTTCGTAAAGTCTTTGGCGCTCAGGCTCTTCAGGGAGATTGTGATCGAAGGATGGATACTGGTGGTGGTGGCTGATGACTCTACTGAGATTACTGAATGATGAAGTCGATGGATCTGCAAGGAATGTGTGTATATGGGAAGGTGGAGGGTGTGTGTGACAGCACCATGAAAGGACAAAATGAGTGAAAGGACCTCATTCAGTGAGACAGCAGCAAATGATGGCTTAGCGATGAAGGTGTGACACAACGATTCTAGATAGATGTGATATTGAGTAGAAGTGGCCACCAGACGAGATGCACCAGACCGTGAAGTGGGACCGAGCTTACATGAAAGGTGTGATTGACAGAGTGGTTTGAGACCCAAACGGTGGCCCAATTGTTGGTGGCGATAGCTTCATTACTGAAACGCTGTCAAAAACACAAACAACTCCTGTTTGGTGCGTAGTGAAGCAGAAAACGATCTACAATCTCATCTTCATCGAAACGAGTCACCCTCTATGCTGGACAGATCAGCTCAGCAGCCGAATGTAAGCCGCAGGAGCAGGGACCGTCGACGAAGTACGAAACAGAGTTGAAACACAAGAAATGTGAATAAAGTTCTTCCGTGAGGTCAGTCAGGAAGACTAACCTCACCCTCAAAGTGTGTCGTCTCCTCCCACCGAGCTAAGAGGAGAAGAGACATCGCCGTTCAGCACACCGTCCTCCACATCTGACAGATCCTCAGGCTCCTCATCTCCACCTCTGGGAGATCCTCTACATCCACCTCTGTTAAAATAGACACATTTGCTTCCTAGTTTCACTCTTCCCCCCTGATTGAAAGGACTTTGCTGATAAACTATGCAGAAAATAGTCCACTGATGCGTGAAAGGATGTTTGCGAGGCTGCGTTCATACGTAATAGCTTAAGGAGAGTTTGTGGTATTTTTTCGTTTTAATACTTGATATTCTCCGTCATGCATTCGTTTCAGAGTTCCACACAGACGATGTAACTCCCTGACATTCTCTCTTGGAGGATGGAAATGATGTTACAGAAAGTATTATATTTGCACAATGTTTCATCAGTGAGTTATTGACCTGGAAAGTTGTAATCTCTATATCCTTCAAAGTCAACTGTTTTATTGGCACAAGAGCTCAGCAACAATCACTTCCTGTTTGTAGAATTTACCCTTTCTGCCACTCTTGTTAAGAGAAAGACTTCTCTCATGACGGTGAAAAGCGTTTTCCATCTTAAAGACATGTTTTTATGTTTCTTATTTTGTTTTTCCACAAGGCTAATTTGTTCTATCTTCGGTAAAAGTGTTTCACATGTTGTCAAACTGGTCATGTTTAATCTGAGGTATTGTGAGAATTGAATTGAATTTACTGATCTTATAGAATTCCGAACAAGCCAATGAAATCGAAAGTACTCCAACGGCAGATTAAATTCAAAATAGATCAGCATGACTCATTTTCACGTCTCCTTCTCTACTAGCATAGCTTCAAAGAGTATTTTCCAGTGAAAATAGTTATATATATATATTATTTTCCAACTTAAAACATGCTTGACCAAATTATTTGCAATTTTATGGTGATTTAGAATGTCTAAGATATTTCTTGAATAGAATAGAAATATAATAAAATGTAAATTTAAAATAAAATTTTCCGTCGTTTTTTTTTTTCTCGGCGAGGACTCTAAAGGATACGATATACTTTATCGTCCCCGTAGGGATATTTGTGGTGAACTCACATGCTGCGCACATTGATGCCTCCACAGTTATAGCAGATAAAACCAGACATGAACCGAACAGAACCAGCTCTACCACAACATAAACACATAAACCCTTTTGCACATACAAAATATTGCTCCTCCATTTCCCAAGACACATATTGCACATGACATGTTTTCCACAATACCAACAGTTTAACACCATTAAAAGTATTTTGCACTGGCTTTTCAGTGGGGTAACAGATATTGTCGGCTGGAGCCCGGCTGGAACCCATCACACATTCCTAAACAGAATGTTAAGGAATGTGTGATGGGTCGGTCAATATCTTCTGAGCTTGCCGAGAAAGTTGTCTAAGACTGCCCATAGATGGACTGAGGGGCTTGTACTCATTCCTTCAGATCACCTTCCAGTTCAAGGCGTTGCCCAGGTGAACGCCCAGATACCTGTAGGAGCAGACCTGAGTTATATGTGTTCCATGTAGGATCTCAGGCCCGTGATCCCCGACTGATCTCGGGTCCACAACCACCTCCTTGGATTTGCTCATATTTGAAAATAGATGATCGGTGTCACACAACTGCACAGAGATTTCTACTTCAGAGAAACATGCCGATGGGTTGAGGAGCGCAGTGTCATCAGAGAATTTAAAAGCAAAGTTCCCGGATTGGTTGTTTGTACATTCGTTTGTGTACAGTGTTGAAAAACTGAGGGTCTGACACAACGCTGTGGGGCGGCTGTGTTGATGGATCTGGATTCTGAGAGAGGCTTGTGGAGTCTGACTGCGCTTGGTCAAACAAAAGAGAAATTCTACATGAGTAAAAATGCTTTAATACTCATCTGCTTCATTTTTTTTTTTTTAAATGAGCAGATGACGGTGGAGCGTATTTAAAGCTGAGCTAAAATCAACAATTAAAATTTGTGCTTATGCTTTAGGGTCTTCTAAGTGCTTGACAGTGAGGTGGATGATGCTGTTAATGGCGTCATCAGGGCCCCTCCCCTGCCTGTAAGCAAATTGGAATGGGTCAAGCACCGACTTGACCTCCTCTTTGAGCCCAGAGAACATGTATTTTTCAAAACATTTCATCACAGCTGAAGTCAGAGCCACCCCACTACAGTCATTGTTCTCGGTTGGATATGGTTTTTTGCTATTTGGGATTATGATGGATTTTTTCCAGTTATCGTCTGGGCCAGTAGATTTCTTAATACACACAAAATCTGATTTTTGAAACCGAAGAAAAATCGTTAAGTTGATTCCCACCTGGGATCCCTAATGTCGCCG
The DNA here is from genome assembly GCA_009660295.1 of Lophius piscatorius. Classification (NCBI taxonomy): domain Eukaryota; kingdom Metazoa; phylum Chordata; class Actinopteri; order Lophiiformes; family Lophiidae; genus Lophius; species Lophius piscatorius. The sequence goes on from VRLP01004151.1 coordinate 35,962, forward strand.
CGGCCCGACCCTGGAGAGGTTGAAGAAAGTGGATTATAGCCGATATCTTTGCTGCTTTTCTCCCATCTGTATCTCTCCTCACCTGTGTCTCTCTTTTTTTCTCTCTCTCTCTCTCTGTGTCTCTCTCTGTCTCTTTTTTCAAACCCGACCGGTCATGGCAGTAGGCCGTCAACCCTGAGTCTGGGATCTGATCGAGGTTTCTGCCCGTTAAAAATAAGTTTTTTCTCGCCATTGTCACCAAGTACTTGCTCAAGGAGGAATTTGTTGGTTCTCTGTAGATAATTATATAAAGAGTCCGGTCTATACCTGCTCTTTCTGGAAAGCACCTTGAGACAACTGTAGTGGTGAATTGGCGCAATATAAATAAAGATTGATTGATTGATTGATCAGCGACAAAATGCCTTTTTATTTGTATTTATGTTCGTTATCACCCTCATAGAGTCCGACAGCATTTTGTAATCCATCGGCCTGAAATCTTCTCTGTGATATACTTGAGATGCTTTTGTAGAATCTCTCAGCATCTGGGTTCCTTTTGCTCTACTTTGACACCTGCTCTGTCATTATTACAGTATATCCCTGAAAAATCACTGATATTTTGGAATCATCATCACAGCCGCATCAGCATCGAGGATCAATCGTGTTAATGCAATAACTCAAAAACTGTATCATAGATCATTTTCAAATTTTAGACCAACATAGACCTCAGTGCAGGGAAGAACTGGAGTGTTTTGGAGAAAGATTAGTTGTACATTTCTGAGACTAGGGGGAGCTTTATCTGCAAAATTGTAACATCAGAATTTCTCAACTGTTGGTCGGATTTAGAACAAACTTGTATCTTATGATTCGACTCAAGGAGTTCTATCTTCCAAAATATCATACTTTACTCTAATAGTTCATATTTTTACTCGCTAGGGAGATTTCTTTAAATTTTTTTGAAACAAAAAATGTTTTTCGCACATAACTCAAAAAGTATATCATGGATCATTTTCAAACTTTATACTATAGTATATTATTCATAAACCTTATTCAGAGTAAGAACTGGGTTGATTATGGCAAAGTTCGGTTGTATAGTTCTGATACTATGTGGAACTTTATAGCCATTAGATTTTGTGTCAAAAATTCTCAAGCGTTGGTCAAATTTGGTGCATATGAATAAACTCGGGTGGATCTAATAATAATGTATCATTTATTGATCAAATACAGCCATTTAAAGTACAGCATAGTGAAATGATTTATCTGCATTGAACCCATCCCTGAGGGAGCAGTGGGTGGCCCCTTTGAAGAACCCAGGGAGCTAGGGTTTTAGGGTCTTGCTCAAAGACCCTATGACAAGTAGACCCTGGTGGGACTTGAACTGTCTACCTTCTGATCTTGTGATTGGGAGATGGCCACTCTATCGACTGAGCTACAGCTGCCCCAATTTTTCCACCCCAGATGGGACTCGAACCCAGACAAACCTCAATCATTTTCATGTGTCATTTTCAAACTTTATACCCCAAAAGATTGTAGTGCGAGGACAAACTTCATTTATTTTGGGATTCGTTGGTTGTATATTTCTGAGATCTACCATGTATGAATAATATTTTACCAATATATATATACTTTTCGAACTCTGTTTTTTTTTTTAACATTTTTGTTAATTTACAGACCACTTCACATTTCAAAAGATAAAATAACATTGGCTAAAAAGAGGAGAAATTAAAAAAACTAAAGATTTTTTTTAAAAACAAGTAAAGGATGCTTCCAATCTCACAATACCATTCAACTAAGTAAACTCTGGGCGATATCTCCCTTCTTATCAGAGACATTTTTATTACTAAAATGATTGATGAAAGGTTGGCATATTTTGTGAAACTTTTCTTCATGATTCCTCATAGAGAGCCTGATCTTTCATAACATCTCTCATTAAATGTAACTGTGTTTCCTTTTCCAGTTAAGAAAAATAAGTCGTCGCGCCAACAAGCTGACAAAAGATATACGATATACGATGTACGTTCTTTGTTGTTTTTCATTTGGTCCTGACTTATAATTCCAAGAACTGCCATTAAAGGATCCAAATCAACAGGCTTATGTAGAATTATTGATAATGTCGCCAAAAAACAGATATCCTTGAGCAACCCCAGAACTGTGAGCTAAAGACGCTGGTACAAGCCCACAATGCTCACTGGAAGGATCTATGTTCGGAAAAACCTTCTTGAGCCTTTATCTGGACCAGTGCAGGCGATGTAATAACTTGAACTGTAGAAGCCCGTGTCTGGCAAATATTGAAATCTTCTGAGTCTGTTCTAAAGCTGTCTGCCATTGCTCATCTGTAATTTCTCCTCCCAAATCATCCTGCCAAGCCGTTTTCAAGTGTTCCATATTTGTTGTGTGTGACAGTTCTGATAATCCCCCATTTATATTTGATATTTTTTGTTTGGGTCTTGAAGACTGGTCTGGGGGTCTAGGGTACGATGGATTATTCTGCTTAATAAATTCCCTCACCTGCAGATATTTAAAGAAGTGTGACCGGGGTGTGTCGTATTTTTCCCTTACTTGCTCAAAGGAAGGGAATATCTGCTCAATGAAAATATCCATAAAACAATGAATACCCTTTCCAGACCAGTCATCGTGTATTTTATTGTTGTAGGAGGGCATAAAACAATGATTTTTAATAACCAGACTGTTGAGAGCCAGCTCGCCAGCCATAATTCTTGCGGATCTGAGAACAAATCTTAAGTGTATCGGAGACTACGGGATTGTCCATCATTTTGGAGCATACAGTCGGTAGAGGTGAAAATAGTCAAGCCGATAAGGAGGAGGGGGAGCGGTCCGCTCCCTCCATGCCGACCCACAGAGGAGGTTGCTTTTGTAGCCAGCAGGCCATCATCTTTAAATTACATGCCCTCTAGTCTTGCTGAAGATTTGGCTGACCCATCCCGCCCGCCGTTTTGGGAACGCCTTCCTTATTCTGGGAGTTTTTTTTTATTTCAAGTGAATTCTGAAATGATTTTATCAATGTTGTGGAAAAAAATGTTTTTAACACATATTGGAAAAGGCCGTCAGAGAAACATAAAGAAGTTTAATCCATGAGATAAAAGTAGAACCGAAGCCAAACCTCGACAGAGCCTCAAAGAGATTCTCCCACTCAACCCCGTTGAAGGCCTTCTCCGCATCCAAAGATATGAGTATCTCAGCTGGGGCCCCCAATCCGGGTGAGTACATAATCTCAAATAAGCTGCGAATGTTGTGAGTCCTTTGACGATTTTTAATAAATCCTGTTTGATCCTTGTGTATTATCGTGGGAATTGCATTTTCTATTCTAATGGTCATTATTTTTGCTAATATTTTGTGTCCACATTTAGCAGACTTATTGGTCTATATGATGCAGGTTCCAGAGGGTCTTTACCTTTTTTGTGTAGTACTGAAATTGTAGCCTGATAAAACGTCGTCGGGAGTAGGCCTTTTTCCAGAGATTCCTTAAACACGTCAAGAAGGAGAGGTGCTATTTCTTTGGCGAACATCTTATAGAATTTAGTAGTATACCCATCAGGACCCGGACCCTTTGAACTTTGCAAACTATTTATTTCTTTTGTTACCTCTTCAAGAGTGACTGGTTGTTCTAGGGAATTTTTATCTTTCTCCTCAATGGGAGGGATATTCAGATTGTTGAAATAAAATTCCAAATTCCCGGCTTCTCTTGTTGATTCTTCCGTATACAACTTCTCATAAAACTTCTTAAATCCTTGATTTATTTCTTGTTGGTCTGTTGTTATTCCCCCTCTACGCCTCTATTTCTGCAATCAGCCTCGACGTTTCCGACATTCTTATCTGAATAATTATTTATTATTATTATTAACTGCACCGCTCTGTCTCCATCACCATCAATCGATTGTTGCATGCTTGTGTCTCTTGTCTGATACATATGGAAATAGTTATAGTTATGGTTAATAGTCGTCCATACACCTCAAACTTTAAGACCCTGTGTCCCGGCATGGACAGTTCCATTTTACAGTGCTAAAAACCTCTAAAATGATTAAAGTCTGTTATTCGGGTTGCAGCCCAGTTCCCACTGGGAGGAACGTACGCCGCACAGATTATAATATTACCAAACTCCCACAGAAGATAGAAGAGTTTCATTGACACACAGAGTAGCTCTCAGTCAGCTGTGCACACCGTGTCCCTCACGGTGTAGTGCCTCCACCGGCTGTCACTCACAAACAGACAGATTCCGCACCTGATTGTTCAGTTCTGTCAGAGTCTGTAATATCTTGATGGAGCCAAGTCTCAGTATGCACCATCACGCTTTATTCCCTTTTTGAGTGAAGGATTAATATAGAAAAAAACCCATTTTATCATGTCGAAACTCTTAACATGTTTTTTTTTAAGTTCATTCAAGGAGGTATTTTTTGATGGTATGTGTCATTATGAGATATCCTTCCATTTTTAGTGTGAAAATCTTCTAAAGGGAGCCGAATCAATGCTGCCCTACTCATCTCTGGTGGCTTCGTCTCGGGGGGCCTGAAATGTTCTGCTAATAATATGCAGCCAAAAATAAAGATCAGGCGACTGATGAGGCCAAAACATCTCTAACACAGAATCAAACCATTACTTTGCTGTCTCTGCCATGTGCCGGAGCATCATCCCTTTTTTTTTTTTTTTTTCTACTGCACAATCTCTTCAGGTGTGGATGGTTTGGAAAAAAAACTGAGAAGTATTCTGGGCTGAATTTTTTACCCGACCAGTATTTTGGAGAATCGTTAACACAGCTGAGAACGTGTCTCATTGATCCACAGTGACGCTGACTTGAACAGGTTCATGCGGTTCAGACAAAAAAAACAACCAAACACCTCGAGGGAAACATTGTTCGTTACATACATGGAGCCGTCTGAGGCATAGTGCAGGGACTTAAAGGTGCAGTTTGTAAAATTGTGGTGAAGTTTTAGATCACCACTTATATTACACATCAAGGGTGTATTTTCAGGAAGTGGGTTTAACAAACTCTAAGTTTGACCCTAAATTCTGGTGTTATCAACCCCTGAATTTAAAAACAGGAGAGTTTTCAGTTCCAGAACGGCTGATCTGAGTTGGTTCACTCAACTCTGACTTTGTCAACTCTGAGTTAAACTCCTGCATGAGAACAATCAAAAGCCGCCATCAATGGAGCTCAGATACTGTGATTCACCGTGGCAACCACTGAGACGCTATGGTCACCATTCTTCACACCATTTGATCGGGAAGTTTTTGTGCACTTGAGGGAGTATATTCATTAACAAAAAGAGAAACGAGGGTTCATCAGAGAAGGAGAGAAAACTGGTGTGGGAGGGAATGGCTGCCTGAGTGGATGTATCTACTAGATTTAACACATTTTTCTGACTATTGTGTTTGAAAAGGTGGCATTGATCAGATTTTTATTACAAGTATGGACACTAAGTGCATAGCAGTTCGAAATTATACGTACTATTACATAGTTAATCCTGACTAGACACAGAGCTCACTGGAGAAATTATATATTTTAACTGTGAATGATTCGGGATCTCCCCACCTCCCGGGATTAGCTGGAGAGGGTTGCGCGAAAGAGGTGCACCTGGGATGTCGTGCGTGGACTGCTGACAGCTTCACGAATAAACTTGATGGATCGGACAAGCCCCAATTTAAAAAAAAAAGAAAAGAAATTGAGAGCAAAGCAGAGACGTTTTCAAGATTTACGGCTGGAGAATGTCAGTCACATAAATCATGGAATGGAAGCAGAGACACTCTGGGTCTCAGTCCTCTCCTGTCGTACATTTATTTACATGACAAATGAGAGGCGGATAGATCATGATCAAATGTCTACTTCTGAAGCAGAAGGAGGAAGAGTCAAGAAAAAACTCAAGAGTTTTTTTAAGAAAACCTGCTAGCGAGCAGTTTAAGTTCACAGAGTAAGTTACAATGATAACTGACTCAGAGTTTAACTTGACTCGCTTTATGGAAGGGAAAAATCTGAGTTTCCCTCTTCTCAGGCTGAACAAAATCAGAGTTGCCACTAAAGCCGCTTCCTGAAACACCCCCCACATCCCCCCTCCCTTTCTAAGGTGGCCTTTTAGTGTCAGAATTATGTAATTGTCTACAACTGTGGCTCCATGGCAAAACTGTCAAACAAGGTGGTCATATCGTACACACTGGAATGCCCAAAATTGGGGTTGGAGTCTTTGGGCAATAAAATCGAGTATAAGTGCCATTAACACAACAACGGTTTTCAAACATAATGGTAAATTCTTGCTGCTATGTTTTTAGTTTCTGAAAATCTGTGTCTCCGTGAAACTAGCAATGGGCAATTCTTCTGAAAATGGTGATATCACTTCTTTACTTAATGAATGGCTGTTACAGTTTCAGCCTAAAAGCCAAACTTTAATGGAATAACCAAAAAAAACAGTGTTTTACTATCTGATTTTGTTAGTGCTGCAGACTGTTAATTAAAGCTCCTCCAGCAAAATGTAGAGTTGCTGCATTACTGTGATAAGTGGACATCATCTTATCTGTACTCCCTGGTTGGTCTTATTCAATGATGGTCATTTTGAAAAGTTTCTCCACCAACTACTGACACCACATACATTCTATGGGATATTCAGTTGTTTTTACAGATCCGTGTAAACATGGCATTATTTCCAAATGCAAAGAATTCTTAATTTTCCACAAACAGTGTTGTATAAACAGGACTTAAGGAAGGACGATGGGTGAAATAGGTGACAAGGTAAATGGTACCCAAAGCTCATTGATGTACCTGTGGAGTGATGCTAATCCTAGGTGTCTGATCCGACAAAAAAAATGACCTGTAGCACAACTTGTTGGAAGAGTTCATTCTGGTTCTAATAGAGAGGTGCCAGAAAAAAACAGTTACATCACAGAGCTTTTTGGGGGGATATTAGGCTGGTAGTTTTAATGTTATGGCTGATCATTGTGTATGCATTTGTCCATCATTCCCTGTTTGATGACCTTGAATATACAATGGAAATGTTGTTTTGTTTGAACATGCTGTGTATGTAAAACAAGCTCATGAAGTAAAGACTTCATTTAAATATTTATTGAATCCTGGCTTTGACCTCAGCTACTTCTGCTTGGCTCGGTTTCCTTTCATACTCCACTGCCTCTGAGTCATCTTCACTGGCTGGCAGGCTGGATATCTTGTTGGCCAAAAACTACTGAATATCCATTTGTTCCTCTATTTTCATATCGTCTGTCCCTGTCAAACACTACAGCTACCATAAAAAAGAGAATTACTATGCATGAAATGGATTATTGGTATGCTGATGACTCACATCCATTAACCCTCCTCTAGTGCGACATCAGGTATGTCCTTACCCTTGAGGTGGCAGACTAATGTCCTGACCCCCATGATGAAAGCCCATCAGTGGACCTTTGCTGTGACATAATGTGGGACTGAGCTGCAAGTTAAGTGTAATATTTCTCCATTCCTAAAAATGTCCAATGATCTCTGTTCCAGCACGCAGGTGCTGATGAGAGAAACTGATTTGATCACCTTAAACAGCTGTGTCAATCACCTCACCTGCCACTACTCTGTGTGCCAGCTCCCCACATCTCTCCCTCTCCCAGGTAGCTCCAGGCTTAACCACACTCACCTCAACATACCCCACAATGCCTGACTTAGGGAGCACTTTGTTCTGACCCAACTCCCTTCCCGTCTCATGAGAGCAGAAGAGAAAGTAAGTCACAGCCATCTGCCCCCCTGACCTCTGGGTCACCTTGAACTTAAATGTAAAGCCAAATACCACTTGGTGATCCGGGCATTGGTATCTTTCATGAGGTGGAGGCACTGTAGATGACCGCAAGGCAAGGCCCACCCAACATATGGCCAAGCAGTCTTCTCCAATGTGCTGAACATAGACACAGAACGGAACAGACCCATTCTTCCCTGCTCACCAGAACCATAGGGCTTCCACAAGCACTGTTGGACTCTTTCATTACCTTAAGCCACAGCAGCGCCTTCAATTCCTACTCAATCACTTTTCTCTTGTGTTCAGGTAACCGATAGGGACGTAAACCCACGGGCCCAACCTGGGGGAGTTTCAACATGGTGCTGTATGAGATGTTTCCGTCCTGGTTGCGGGTAACACACATCTCAAAACGCTGTTGCACCTGGTTGACATAAGCTCCCTGTGACGGTGAGAGTTGGTAATCACGACGAAGCTAAGTTGACGAAGGTAGGTTTGCCAGATTTTTGTACCTCTGGCCCCAAATCTTCTCTCTCAATCACCACGAGAAGTATTGTGTTGCAAAAAATGATAACCACAGGAACTCCTGTTAAATGGCCAAATGAGGTCTACACCTATCAGCTCAAATGGTACCTCCAAGAGTGGTAGGGGGCGCAAAGGCACTTTTGGTATGGCTGTTTGGTTAACCAGATGGCATTCAGGGCACAGTAGCCGCGGACATCGCTCTGAATGCCAAGCCAATAAAATTGGGTCATCATTTTATCAATTTTTTTGTTGTACCCCTTGTGCTCGGCCATTGGGTTATTATGAGCTGCCTGGAACACAATTTTCCAGTGGCTCTGTGGAACCAACAAGAGGGTTATCTCCTGATCTGTTTGAGTGTCACAATTCTCTCGGTACCAACTTTCCCTAATTAATGAAGAATAGATTTATCACTGTACTGCTGCAGGGCGCACCAGATGACCATCAATTTTTATCACTTGGTCCAATGTGGAGCGTAGAGTGTCATCACCAGAGTGCTTAAATGGAAAATCATAGAGTATATGATATTCCATGTAAGGGTTGTTTTTTGCCTCTCCACTAGAGCCTTGGGGTTTTTTTTTTGGGGGGGGGGGGGGGGGGGGGGGGAGAGAGAGAGAGAGGGAGAGAGAGAGAGAGAGAGAGAATAATATCAACTATGCCAATCCAATTCTGCTTCTCTAGGGTCGGGCTGCGGTGGCAGAAGGGATCCCAGGTTAATAATAACAATAATAGTAATATAACATTTAGCATACCTTATGGGGAAACACTATACAATAATAATAATCATCATCATCTTGAAATCAGTGGACATGGAGCAGGTCCACAGCAGCAGATGCTATCACCAACCACGTGACTTTGCTGGGTGACAAAGCACAACGCTAGTTACCAGAACTCTCTCTGTTACCCCTGAACCCAGGTAGGGTGTTGGTTGTCTAGCAACCCAGGTCAACTGTCTGACCTCCAAAAGGGGGCGATCCCGGCGGACGGGTCCCAGCTGCCTGCACTTCCAACAACCTTGCCTCAACACCTGAGGAACCCCTGTGGTGACCCACAGGGGTGCTCATAGCAACAGGATCCTGCAGCGGAGGAAAAACAGCAGGTGGATGAGAGAGTGGTGGAGGGGAGGGACAGGCAGGAGTGTGTTGCTGTGGTGTGGGTATGGGTCTGCTGCGAGCTGCAGTACTTGGTGGGCTTTTCCTGGTGGTCACTCCTCTGAAGCCTGGACCCTTGTCCCTCGCAGTGCACCCACTCCATTGGCTTACTTACTTACTTACCGGCGGCAGAGATTCTCCTTGAAAACCAATGCCTTCCAAGACAGCCCTCTTCACATACTTGATTCTCCCCTTTGGAAGCAGAAGACAGGCTGACCACTGCAATCTCTCTCCAGCAGCCTCTCCAGCAGCCGGGTTCACCTCTCTGATTGTGCATGGAGCGCTTCTATATTCTGCCTATTCGCCAGCGGCTGCTCCCAGTGCATAGCCACAATCTCCCCAAGCATCAGTACCATAAGTGTTACGGGCTGCAGGGGCTCCTTCTGCCAAATCCATCGTCTACCACCAGCATCGCACAGCTCCCTTCTACCAGTTAAGGATCTTACAGGAGAGAGAGAGGACAGATGATTCCAATACAATATTTATTTTGGTCTGGCTTCCATAGCACTGAGTTTTATTTAAATTTAATGAGACTCAAATGCAGTTGTTCAGTCTTTCAAGACTGCTGTTTTCCAGCTTCTTAAAGGTTCTTAGACTCTCTGAGGTCATCGGCTCAATTCCCCACCTGCAGCCCATTACTCTTATTATCATCACCATGAACCAACTGACGGCTCATCTACATCCCAAGGTACACACATGGAATATTATCTATGTGCTGTTGTCTTGTTTCGCCAACTTTTCATCAACATTTCAGAAAATATCCTTAAAACAATAAATCATCGGTCTGCAAACTGTCACGCTGACTGTCATGGAGACTCACACACATCGCGTACCACATGTTGTTTCTCAGGGGGAGGCAGGCAAGTTCCGCTGATAAACTCACATCTCCTCAACTCCATGGGACATCAAGTCGAGTACAGTCAGAGGGTAGACTTCAGAACTGATGACATGACATTTGATGTCTGAATTAACAAAAACAACGCATAATAATGAATACTTTAAAAATGTACACTTGTTACTTACTTAATCGGGTTGTTTTTTGCGGCTAACTTACATTTTGTCCTGGACTCAAGTGATCACTAAGTGATCGCTCACAGACTTTGTGCAGAACTTTTCTCATGCCAAACTGCTTTTGGAGCAGTGAGACTATATTATTGTTCCAAAATCTATCTATACATTCTGCCTCCGTCTGACTGGGAGTAAAGTCGGTTAAGTTTTTTAAATAAATGCTGTCATATATCAAACAGATTTTTTTAATCTTGCTGTAGCTTAGCCTGCTAAATTAATCCTGGGGATCAGCCTTTACATCCTTCCCCTCTGAGCCAGCATTTGGTTTTTCAGAAATGCAGGCACCAGAAGCTCTTTTGAGGGCTCAGAAAACATTGGCTCCTAGTCATACTTAATCTGTAGTTGTTTATTTTCTCCATCTGCTGCACATTGTGTTCCGTTTGGGTCTCGGGACTCACATTTCCTGTCATTTCAGGCTCCCTCTCCCTCCTGTGGTTCCCCGCCACTGTGATTGTTCTGTCTCGTCTGATTGTGAACATCTTTGTAGCCCCTGCTTCTCTGCATATTTAATCTGTGCTCTCTGATCTTCATGTGCCAGTTCAATTGTTCTCTAAAGTCAATTGTAGAGTTATTCCTTGTGTTTTATGGTACTGACATCAGCTTGGGTTTTTTTGATTTTTTTTTTGGCCTGCCAGCTTTTGGATTTGTCCACCTGCTTTTCATTACAAAAAGAGACTTTTTTTAGCACCGGTGTTCTTGGGTCTTGCCTTTGCGTCCAAACTGTGGTTTCCCATCTAACATAAGCCTTTGCTCCCTGCACTCATCAATAAGCCTTAGGCGCCAACGACCCAGTCTCAATTTCACCAGTTGACCTTGCTTAGATGACTTTTGTAGGTACCAACCACAACAGACCAGCAACACCCAACAACACCTGACTTCAGCTTTCAGTGGTTATAATATTATGGCTGCTTGTTACATACTCCCCAGCCATTTGCGATATAAAAAGCACTGATATGAAATTTCCTCTTATTACCTAATAAAACTCACTGACATGTGCCATGGTAATTAAATAATCGATCTGTCTTCACCTGGCATTGGTTATATTATTATGGCTGAGGCATGTCTATCAAGAAAATCTTAGATGAATGACACTTCTTTACATCTTTGGGAGTTTTATCTGCTGTTTTTATCCTCTCACCTCAGTCTTCATCTGGGTCAAAAGTATAGAGCAAGTCAGGTCAGTCAAAAAAGAATAAACTGTGACAGAGTAAATAATTCATCCCCCCGGAAAAGATATACCTCCAAGACCCAGTCGAAAGTCGAAACCCTGTGATGCTTCATATTATTCCTGTCTTCAAGCTTTTATTTCAACATGGCTGGAGTCATTGTTGCTGTAAGTACGAAGAGGTCGATGGAAGCTCTGAAGTACAATTCATAAGGACGTACTTAAATAACATACGGCTATCATGATATGCATGATATTCATGCATATCCGTTGATTAGTTTTTACGTACTCTTAGTTTTTCCGTACTCTTGCTAACAAAACAGACCTCAGCCAAGGCACAGCGCTTCTGGGAAATAACAAAAGCTGCATCTAGGCAACATTTCATGCAGATTTGTGGATTATTTTATGAGTTATTGCCAAAAAATACTCCAAAAGTGCCCACTTACATTGGTTAAGAAAACATTATTATCGGGCAATATTACCATAATGACTTGTTTTTCCGTCATTTGGCTAATAAAAAGACAAACAAAGATAAAACTAGAACGCACTCAGAGAACGCACTCAGAGAGCCTAAAACTTTTGGCCAAGGTACAACACTTCTAGGTTATGCTTAAACCATAAAACTATAGTCGGGATAGCCTTAAACCCCAAATACAGATCAATGAGCCTTGAGCTAGTTCAGCAGTTGTCCTACCTTGGTCCACTTTTCGACATCAACTTTTGACTTCACTGATTGTAAGCTTATGGCTGGTATATCAACGTATATGATTGTGGAAGACGCATCAGAAAAACTACCATTTTAGGTCCTTGGTGCCACATGTTCTCACCATGTTGTTTCACACAACCTGTATAAACATGGATCTGTATTAGAGGTGCTGATGGAATACCGAAACCAACAAGTGATGAAAACAATATGAATCAGACCAACAGTAGGAAACCTAAAGAAAGAGCATACTCTACTGTATAAGCGCACAACCTGCAATACAATGATATTTGTTGGGGTTGTGTTTCACGCTGTTGCTGTGAGCTACACAGCCGTAAGTCTATCAGTGCAGCAGAATGCACCAAGAAATATTCCCTCTTGGTTGGATGTAAATGCATGGAATAAATTGCTTTCCAGTGAAGCATGCGGAGCTCCGTCACTCCCACCTTGAAGGGATGTTTGGAAATAGCAATGGTTCATGAGTTTGTCTTTTTAGCAACGTCGTAGCATTTCATTTTCACAGGTGAGCTTCAACTCATTCACACTTTCTTTGAGTTTTTGACTTTGCAATGTGGCACAAAGTTCACAGGAAGCTCCCGTCACTCCTGCTGCTGTTGAGATTTTATGACAGCTAAAAGGTACGTACGTCTCGAAGGAACACGGAAAATAAATGATGGATGTTACGTTCGTGTGACCAAACAAGTGATATGTCGTATGTGTCAAATTATCTCTATTCATAGATCCATTAACAAAGAAATAATACATTTATTGATAATTCTGTGACAATAGACTTGTATGCAACGCTCATAATAAATTTCATGAAATAAATGCTCACCCTCTCAAAGCACACACACAAGTCCCAGATACCTTATTCTCAAGACTTCTGTTCCTCAACCCTGAACTGGTTCTTGTTGTAAGTTAGGCTCCAAAAGTTCACTTCCTACAAATGCATCCTGCATGCAATCCTAGCAAAATTTAAAATATGTGGTATTGCCTCTCCAATTATTTGTAAAACCTGTGTAAACCTGCCCAAAGCCATGTCTTAAAATGTATTTATAATATTTTATCTAAATGATCTCTGACCCTTGCTCTTAAACCAGCAAAGGAAAGTCTTTCTTGGTGCACTTTTACACACTTCATCATCTTACTTGCTCTTGTAGATTGCGTTAATTTTTCAAGTGAATAAAATACTGCACTGTACTGTATCCTTGCTGGCTAGTAAGAGATCATTTTTTACCAGCTGCTTCTTAACTTTGTCTCTACTACCGTCACTGCTGTCCTCTACTACCCTCACTGCTGTCTTCTACTACCCTCACTGCTGTCTTCTACTACCCTCACTGCTGTCTTCTACTACCCTCACTGCTGGCCTCTACTACCCTCACTGCTGTCTTCTACTCCCCTCACTGCTGGCCTCTACTACCCTCACTGCTGGCCTCTACTACCCTCACTGCTGTCTTCTACTCCCCTCACTGCTGGCCTCTACTACCCTCACTGCTGTCTTCTACTACCCTCACTGCTGGCCTCTACTACCCTCACTGCTGTCTTCTACTACCCTCACTGCTGACCTCTACAACCATCACTGCTGGTAGTAGTGCGCTTCACCTCTCCTCCCATGTGAGTACCTCTCCATAACTTTTCCCGTTCACACCATTCCATTCATGTGAAGGCTAGACAGCAGCTGAGTCCTCCATGTATTTGCCTCTAATAGCTTCTTGTTTTATTCACCAGTTTTAGTTTTGTTGTGGCACTTATTTCTTCCTAACCATTAATCTGATTTAGGCCAAATTTACCTCGTATGATCCGCCTCAAGGTGATTTAACTCGAATATGTCTAATTTTAATGTAATTATTCATATGTAACTCTTTTCTTTTCTGGAAAAAACATCCTTTTTTTACCTTTACTTCCCAACCATGTGTCTGATTAGGTCCAAATTGGGTCATATGAATCTACACAGGGAGAGCCACATGTATATATATATATATTATATCACGATTATGGTTAATATTTAACTCACTGAGTGGAGTTTTTTTGCGGAAAATGCAGCTTTTTGCTCATAACTTCGCAACCATGAGGCCAGTTATGTCTAAATTTTGCTCATATGAATTGACACAAGGAAATCTGTCTCGTTTTATTAGCCAACTCAGAAAAAAATTGTTAACTGTACAAATCTTCATTATTGAGTCATCTTGGGATCTTATCCTAGATCATATTGCTGACCTCGTATAAATAGTTAGGTTCAGTCAATATCGACTGTTTGAGAAACTCAATCAGGAGAACTGCTTGTATAATGGAGGAAACTTTTCCTGGATATACCAATGCTGTCGGGGACGACAGGATAGACCTAGTTAAAATGTTAGTAATAGTCCAGAGCCGTTCCTAGAGCTACCACTATTGTGTGTCTCTGTCTGAAGAGACACCTGGGGCACCAATAAGAAGAGTCATAAAAATACTTTTGCTAAATGTTGGTCCCTCTAGACACTGGAGGATCCACACTCAGCCCCCAGCACAGCTGGCACAGCCGATCACTGGAGACAGAGAAGCTCTGAGCCGTGGACTTCTTACAGACACTCTGGGCCGGCCCAGACAGTTTCATTCAATTTTATTTTCTTTCCAGCAGAAAATTAGAGCAGAACCAGATTTCCTCTCCGTTGCACTCGCCGTCCTCTACTACTTTCTACAAGTTCCCTGGTTTACCCCAGCGGTCCTAAAATATGTAATAAAGGTGAATTTGTAACTCTGTGATGAACTGGTAAATGTTTGAGGGAGTGCCCCGCCCTTCCAGCGCCCCATCTATCATTAACATCTCCCCTCTCTCTCTTATAATGTCCTGATCAACTGTTTGGTCAAAACACTTTGAGGCACTATTTCTTTTTGAAAAATGTACGCCACTTGACTTAACCTATTAATAATATGACCAGTTAGGGGTGTTTATTTGCTAAAGAGTAAGGTGCCAAGGACGGGGCCCTGGGGGACACCTCAGGTCAAAGGGGCCACTGAAGAGGAGGCAATAACCATGGTGACGATTGAGAGAGTAATATTCGAGATTGATTTTTGTACATTAAATTATTGAAGACTCACTGAACAGAAAGACGTAAATACCAAAAAAGCTAATACCAAAAATATTAAGCTAATCTAATGAAAATTATTTTCCATGAGATTTCATCTAGAAATAATTAGAAATTTAAAAGTTTGATTCCTTTTACTGTTAAAAACTAAACAATTTGTCATGTTAGGGTAAATTTAGGGTGTCTTACATATGAAAAATGAAATGATGCATGAATGAATAAAAATAAATAATTCTTTCATAGCTTTTTCCTGACGGTGCAATATTAAAGGGTTAAAACACATTTTTACTGACTTTCTTTTAAATGATGTCAAGAACAACATATTGAGACCCTGTTACCTCCTGGTGCTAAATACACGGTTGTCCTACTTTTCCTAAGCTATATTAACTGTATTATACAAAGTGTACAAATATATTTGACGATGAAGCTGCTTCTCTTCATAATTTTATCGCTCACCTTCCATTCTCACTTTTCCATTCAGTGACTATTATCATTTGTTATTAAGATTTTACGTCTGCATCTTTTACTATCAAGTGTATCCATCTTTTTGTGCTCAGAAGTTTGTTCGACGCTCAGCTTTGGGCTTCCTGTTATGGCGTAACCTTCTCTGTTTGTCCCTCACTTTTTATTTACCCGTGTTAAGGGAGATAGCCCAGCGATTGCGATGGACTGCGACTGTTAACTTGCTGACACATGTTCTGTTCTCTTGTAATCCTCCACGCTGCAGCGAGCTTTTGCTAGGGATATCATCCGTCTCCGGAGAACTACTCGCCTCGGCTCAGCAGATTTCACAACGAGTGATAGCTCATCAACACTGAAGGCGCCTCTGTGTGAAGTAAACATCACAATCTGCCCAGTGTTCCAGTTCCACCACTGAACATGTCCAAAGGTCTGGAGTGGGGAGACGGATCTCTGATGGGCTGTGAAGATGGGTTTCGGTCTTTATATTATTTAACTTTATTTCATTTATTTATATATTTAAATCCCTGTAGAGGACTTTGAGAGAAAGCCCTCACTTTCCATCGTGTAGAGGTTCATACGGTAAAATAAATGCATTTAACATCTACAACATCAATTTAGTGTGATGTGTGATTGATATAGTGTGATGGCTAAACCTGAATAATGTTATATAATATGTAATAATTTATAATAAAGATAAAAAACAATATAATTTTAATGTAATTTTTATTAATATAAAATATGAATATTCTTTTTTCATCTTTCGGTTGTTCCCATTTGGGTTTGCCACAGCGGATCAACTGACTCCATTCATAAGCCGGTACCCTGCTTAACTTGAGTCCAGACAGATCCGGTTTGGAATCAGTTTTGTGCATCACATATTGGTTTGGCTCAGGTTTTTACGCTGTAGCGAGAACATTTCTCATGAATTTTAATATTTTGCCTGATGTCAATTTAAACCACTTCCATGATCCTGGACCGTTTGACTGTATGAACCTGGACCGTTTGACTGTATGAACCTGGACCGTTTGACTGTATGAACCTGGACCGTTTGACTGTATGAACCTGGACCGTTTGACTGTATGAACCTGGACTGTTTGACTGTATGAACCTGGACTGTTTGACTGTGTGAACCTGGACTGTTTGACTGTATGAACCTGGACTGTTTGACTGT